>JAODLL010000006.1:3368590-3379608 GCA_026546735.1 Forbesichthys agassizii | reverse complement strand
GGTTCTATGATCCGCCACGGTGACGACTCGCTCTTCTACACGGCTATGAACATGGCATTACAGTACAACAGTGTTTATAGGTAAACAAGTTACTTTAAGACCATTTCAATTAGATTTACGACCAAACTTTCAATGGAAAAATATAAATAATTGGTTAGAAAACGAAAATGTTCTGTTAATCGTTGTCAATAGGGAAACTGCACGCATAACTAATATTCTCTCAGTGACAGCGTGACTAAGTAAACATTTAACTTCCAACCTGAATTTGAGACAGTTAATGTAGTTGGATAAGTGTTTACAGCCACCTGGCAACATGTAGCTACAGCATTCAGCGGACGCTCCAGGTTAAGACGACAACGGAATTGACCAACCTGCTGACTGTGTGGGTCCATGACCAATATTATGGTACTTATTACCACCTATGTAGTCACTCTATGCTAGTGAATTATGACAGTCCAGCCAGAAGTTTGCGAGCACCAACTCAAAACATACCTGTCCTTATCGTCTTTACTGTTCGACGAGTCCCGCTTATCCGAGTCTCTGTCCCTTTCGTGAGAGCTTACGGAGGCGCTTCTCTCGGAGTCGCCGGGCTTGAGCCAGGGTGGCGGCGTGGGGAAGGACGGAGGGGTGCGGTGCAGCCGGTTCCACGGCTCCTGGTGGCCACCATTGTTGAAATGCTGCTGCTGCTGCTGCGTGTTGGGGCCCTCTTTGTGGCCGAAGACGGAGTTGGGCGCTGTTAGGGATTCAGCACACGCAAACGACACCGGGACGCAAGTTAAATGCAGGTCTCAATACATCTTTACATTGAACTTATTCTCCTTAAAGAGGTTACAAGGTGTAGAAATATTTCTAATATATTGCAAAGGGATATCTTTAATATACATCAACCAAATAAATAATAAGTGTGTTAACATAATGACCAAAAACTCTACATGCAAAGGGCTCAGGGCTGAATGGGCGTGTTCGTAATGTCCCCCCACACCCCCTCCCCCTTTCAACTCTAGGCTATTGTGCATCATTCTTAAATGGTGCAACTCACTCGTCTAGCTAGCTGCAATGGCCCGTCTTTCAGCAGGTGGATTGGCTCAGTTAAACGGTATATTTATGAACAGTCAGAAACCGAATGGTTAGTTCAGAGTATCTTTCAGCTAGTAAAAATGTAATACAGAAGCTGAAGTAGGCAGTCAGACTCAAACACAAAGTGCCGTTTATCGTTACACTTTTTCTTTTCATAGTCCAGGAGCGACATGGCGTCCCCACGCTAGAGTTAACTCCACCCAGACAGAAAGTGAAATATAGGGAATATTTTGCTATTCAAATGGAAGTTTGTATGTGTTCATATTAAGCCTCTACATCCTTTAATGACATGCTAAGACTAAACTGACTGATTTCTCTTCACTATCCCTTTAAGTCGCCAAAATTTGATAAAACAACAAATCAACATTAGAATTGTCAGGAGTTGTGCAGTGTACAGGGCAGACACACACACACACTGCAATGGTTATACAAGAATATTATACACACAAAACTAGCTAGCGGTCTAAAACCGGCACTTTTACTGAAATGTTAATTAATGTGCATCGTCCCTAGGGCTGGGCGGTATATCGGAATTTTTTCAAAAGAGATATAAGATTAGACAATATCGTTCATATCGCTATAGTTATATTATGCGTTTATTTATTACTTTTTCAATTTGTTTGTCCCTCCATGCCTGCACTTGGCCTGAGGGGTGGAGTCAGGAGCGAGTGACCACTAGAGAAAGCTCACATGTCAATGTAGCTAAAAATAAAAAATGTCACATTTCCGTCAGGTTTCCTGTTTTTTTCTCTATGCCTGAAGGATTTAGCTTACTTTATAGAAAATACCGATATATATCATGTATCGGTATTCAACCTAAATATATTGGGATATTATTTTTGGTCCATATCGCCCAGCCTTTTTTGTCCCTGTAAAAATAAACAATCAATATATTTGAATAGACTATACAAATGTACAGTATAGTGTGATGAAACCATGAAGCTAACTCACTTAGTGCTGGGTTTCCCAGGCCACCGAAGGCTGAAGAACTGAGGGCTCCCAGTCCTCCAAATGATGCCGGCCTAGTGAATTGCTCTGGGGAGAAATTACAGGACATGATGATGTCTACTATATTGGAATACTAACAAGAGAGAGACTTGCATTTCTATGGAAGCAAAGATGGAACGCTTCTGGTCTCTTAAGTGGGCATGTCACCGATGGCATTTTTTGCTGAGGAGGCTGATGTAGTCAGTGTCCAGACAGCTAAACCTACCATGCTAGTCAATTTACCCCAAACAGTTCGCTGCAGAAACACTGTTGCGGCCTCAAATGTATTGTAGGTACTTGGGAATTAATGTCATATACTCAAACTATGCATTAATGCTCCCAGAGGGAAATAATGATGGCAATATTATGGTGAGATCCCCATTGTCTTGCATGGAATGGAACATATTCCAGCGGACCGGTGTTAACGGTGGTCGGCTAGTTAAACAATCCTCACTAAAGTGTCTAAACCACTGCGGGGTTTTCAAGTCCAGACGAATTCACGCCTGTTCCACCAGATTGGGGTCGTGGTTCTCTTACCTAAGTGAGCTGCTGGGGCTAGGAAGTTTCCGGGGTGGTGGTGGTGGTGGTGAGGGGAATGGCCGAACGGGCCTGCTGATGGGTGTGTTGGACCTGAAGGAGCAGGGGGGCACAAGGTGTGAGAGGGAAGACGGTTATTCTTTTCAGAATGGGCAGCTAGAGAATTATATTCGATAGCTCACGGTCCGTGAGGCGATATGCGCAGAATTTCACATAAAGTCTATTTATGTGAAATTAATATAAGCCATGCGCTTATAACCACTTTGCCAACTACAGAAATGATTCTCTTATTTTGATGGGCTTGCAACATTTATCCTGGCCAGATATTTCTACAGTCGTCCATTCTTTACATTCTCATATGCCAAGGTTTTACTGTACCTCGTGGTGTGCCACGTTTCCATAACAACAGGATATTAAACTTCCCATTGTATAGACTTTTACCCCATTTCCTCCTTTTGTTAAACACCAGAGAGCTATGTACAGCTGTTGCTGCCTGTATCCATCCACCACTGTCCTGACTGGCTGGCCGAGACTTACCTGCCGCGGAGAACAGCGTGGCGGGTCTGGCTAAGTCGTGGGGGTGATGGATGGCACCAAAGAGGCTGGGGCCCGGGGGGCGGCTCAGGAACTCGGGCTTGAGGCCAAAGTCCAGCTTGTGTGGATCGACCTGCATCTGCTGCTAGAAGACGCCACACACACACACAGAGGAACATTTAAAGCCCCGTACAAAACTGTAGAGCAACATGTTCTACAGCAAGCAGTAAGAAACATCTGCAGTCCTTAATTTATGTCCAGGGCCCTCATTTATAAATCTCAGCGTAGATTCCATCCGAAAACATTGCGTATACCAAAACGTTGAAATCTGCATACACACAAAGCATTTGATTTATAAAACCATGCGATGCACATTTGTACGCAGTCGGCTTGTTATAAATACCAACGCAGATTGGTATTTATGTACTTTTTGTATTATTCAAGTACTTATACTTATTCAATGTCGTCCCACAATTATTCATAAATGGACAATTCTAAATAGCAGATGAATATGCCAACGTTTACAAGCCTATCATTTAGGGGTAATTTGAGATGTAGAGAGATTGAGCATATACAGTAGTAGGCCTACTACTTGGGAACCTTGCTCACTCACACTGAGGCATATCAAAAGAGATTTCAATGGCAACATTACATTTGTCGGCAGCAGTCAACAGAGTTGGCTCGATGCTGAGAATTGTTTCCAAAGTGAAAATACCGGTTCCGAAATAAAACTCAACAATCCCAACTTTCACAACGTAAAAATAGAAGTGATGGTATTAATACCAATGTTCCATTAAGTAGACATGCCTTTTCACAAGGTAAAAACTGGTTAAAAAAGAAGTCTCTAGATATGGGATGATCTGAAATGGTGTCATAATATAATTACTGTACATAAACACACAAATGCAAACGTATTCACTCATTGCTGCCCATCTAATTAAACTACCTGTTGCCCAATATGTGAAATTATGGCCTGGTGTTTAGACTCTGTTTTTTAATCAGGGAAAGGGCTTATTCTCCTATCTCACCATCCGGCGTCGCTAATATGCGTGTCTGAAGAAGTTTGTGTTAGCCCTAAGCACAGGTAAAAAGATCCGTTGATCTGCGCATCTGCGGTGAAATATGTGTTTGTGGTGAAACATGCGTACGCACATTTCACACCAGTAAACGCAACCTTTATAAATGAGGCCCCAGAACTGCTCGTGCAATTGGTCGATCCTAAGCCCCACCCATTTTTGCCTGTCCTCCAATAACAGTTGAGAATATTATTAATTCGACAAAAACTCCATTAGCTGTTTTCCTGTAAAAGCCTGCTATGCTGTTTGGTCCAACCTAGTTACAGTAACTATGTTGTGAAAGGGGCGGGGCTTGGGATTGGTAAATTGTCAAGCAAAAGGTTATTTTGCTTTTAACCAGAGCGCACATGCTGCCTCCATCTGTGTGCTGATTGGCTCACAGGAAATTAAGACCATTGTAAGTTGTAGTGGCACAATAACACCATTTTGACAGTATCCATCCTTACAACTACAGGAGACAGGTTAACTATATTTCATTGTAGCTATCAGAACTACGATGAACTCCTCCCTCTCATCCCACAGTACTGGCATGCATACCATTCTCCTATTGGCTGTGGATGTGTGTAATAGCATGTGACATGTCATGGACAGTACACATTGTGCTGCACCAGAAACACATTCCGGTGGCCATGTGGCTAATGAACGATCTATCAACGGGTTCTCACCTTTACTTTCTGTTGGTGGTGGTATATCTGCCAGGCGATGTGGACATGCATGGCACACCATTTCCCCGGTTTCTGTAGAAAAACACACGGCCATTTTCACATTTATCTATGATGTGAACAACATAGTGACAGTAGACATGTAGTATTTATAGAGAGTTTACAGCAAACACAGACCATAATGAGTATTACTTGCACTGAACAAAGCTGATAAAACCTAAAGTACATTGAACTTAAATAGTTTTTTGACACGCTTCTCAAATTAATTAATTTTCATTTGAAAGAAAACCCCACGTCTTTTTTTGTAAAAGTCTCTCAGATAGAAAAATATCACCTTTATTGCCTTGTAAATGTGGGACTCACCCTGAGAATTGGCCGAAATGGATCCGTTAGCTAAAGGAGAGGCGATGGGAGGGAGGGGTAGAACACAGTTGTTATTTTGCTGTCAATCAAAAGGCATCGTATACTAATTGTGTATTTTTGCTTCATTATCGCTCATGAATAATCTGGCCACACGGTCTTCCACAAACAGTATAGTGGAGCGATTCTCTGAGTTTATGCTATACTGTAGGTTTCAATTACATGACATGTTTAGCCTATTGCTTGTGTTGACAAGTGTAGCAGTGGAAAAAAGTAATAATGTGGTGATATATATAATCAAGAATAAAATATATAACTAAATAAATATACAAGTGACAGTGTATGTAGTGCTTGTAGCAGGCAAACAAAGTGTTCCCTTGAGTGACAGGCAGACACGGCCACGTAGGACTGCTACATTGAGCTATAAAACTGCTGGGAGTGTGAATTCAGGGTTACATCTTGAACACAGTACAACACAGCAGACCATCTCATGCTCTCTTACCCTGGGGTCCTTCTGTAGGAGTGTGTGGGGGACTGCTCCTGGCCTTGTGGCCACATCCAGTGGGTTAGAGGTCTAAAGAAGATATAATTAAACAAATAATAGAAACTATAATTCATCTCAAATGTATACGTTTATAAGTTACAATGATTTAATTTTCATAAAGTGATATGTATGATGCCATAGATTCTCTCTGCCCCCTAGTGGACACACTATGCCTTAAAACAGGTCTGCTAAAGTTACGGTACTAAATACAGGTGCTGAAGTCACTCCCTCTCACCTTGGGCTGGAAGGCTCCTTGCAGAGAGCCAAAGGGTCCAGTGGGGGGTATGACGGGGGGAAGGCCTGATATGGCAGGCGGGTAGGAGTGGAAGAGCTGGATAGAAAACAAAGAGAGAAGGAGGGGGGAGGTGTGAGGAGGATCGTCTGGTGCTCATTCACACGACGCAGAGCGACAGCTGATGGACAGATGACAACAGGACGTGATGGAACGAGACACGGGCTCCACCCGGAGCTGAAGAGGGAGGGTGGAGCTAAGCCCTCCTTATTATGGGATAGATGGTTCGATTAGTCTTTTGCTCTGCTACTTTACTTGTGAATGTCATTCACAATGTAGGTTTTACTTATAGATTTTATACAAAGTAATTGGACAGTGTTAACTCAAAGACAGTTATAGCTCATTTCGAGTGTACTTTCATAAAACGTAAGGCACAAGATGCATGTCTAGGCCAAATCATGGCAAAAGTCACGATTGTGTGAAAAGTGCAACTTTGCCCTGATGGTGGCGCTGGAGAAGTGGCCGTATGGGCAAGAGAATTGCCGTGTGCAAGTTTCCCTGAGCCTGATCCATACTGCACGTCATATCCGGCAGTAGTTTGAGAGAGGCTGTGGCCTAGCAACCAACGTTAAACAGCGGTGAAACTGTTTCACATCTACACTATTCACATGGGTTTTGCAAAGTCTGTTTATTTATTATTCTAAATTAGGCCATTTAGTGTGTATATATATATATATATATATATATATATATATATATATATTATGATGAGCTCCCAGGCGATGCCAAGAATTGACACTGATTTGGACCACATAAAAAAAAAAAAAAACGTCTCACTGAGCAAACGCGCAAAGTCACTTCCGGGCGTTCGCCAAACAGACGAATACAGCATAATAGTGTAAACTCTAGTTCGGAGTAGGGTGCGATAACTGGGCCACGTCTGCTGTGCAGAATATATTTGTGCATTTACACTCGCACATCGTTATCTGCACAGCGTGTGTTGTGCTTTTATTTATGGTACCAGTACTAGTCTCACCTTAACTCCTGAGATGATTGGATCTGAATAAATCACACTACACAAAAGTCAAGGATTTTCTTCCCCTCTTGATTTCCGCCACACTAATAATAGTGTCGAGTGTATGTGTTTAATATTGTGAGTCTTTCTAATATTGGGATTACTCCTTAATAAATGTACTGTAGGCATTTTAATGTGCCAAAATAAGGTACCTTCCCCACTGGGATTAACACGGATTCATCTAGTTTAATTCGATCTATTCTGGCTGTAGCCAATGAGGGAGAATAACAACACACTTATACAGTATAAGCTGTGGTGGACTGGGATGCAACATTCAGACAAACTCCCTTTAGGCGGATAATTATAATGAGGAAGTGGCTCCGGTTAGGAGACAAACACAAATGAAGCAGCCATACCCCCTCCCCAGCTAATCAACAGTCAGTGCACTATCCTCTCGGTGGCCTCTGAGCAATACAGCTTGGGTTCTGGAACACACCTACAATACATCTTGCCCAAACAGATCTAAGACCGGCAGCATTGTTTCATTAATCACAGCCGCCTGCTGTGGCTATAGCGAATGGGCATTGCTAGGATGTACACTATTAAAAGGAGCGGATGAGCGATTGCATGGAGCTTGCGATACAACCATAAAACTATATAAGGGCGGTTCAACACACGCGCGCACACACACACACAGCTACGCTGAAATGGCTTAATGGGAGAGCATAAATAGCTCTGCAGGCAAACAACACGCAGTGGAGAAACTCACGCTGTGTCTGTAGAAGGGGTCAACTTTTGTTGGGTATTTTTCAAACTGTGGGAGAAATGAAACAGGACTAAGCACAGGGAGGAGATGGGATACATTTACAAGCTACGGTTAGGACAGAATTGAGGTGTGGCCCCTAGCCAGGTCACTGACGCCCACACAAAACACATCAGGGTGAATATCTCAAGACCACAATCATGTTTCACATTAAGACATCGTGGACTGAGAGCTGATCCCAGACCACTTCCTTAACCAGACCTGTTTTAGTGTCCCCCCGCCCGTCGCAGCGGACAAGCGTGCGTGAGCCCGGGCTTTGTAGTGCTGCAAGACGGGCTCTGGAAACCCATTTCCCCCCCGTCAAGACTAAACACTGCAGCCATAAAGAGGCTTTTTACAGCCTCATTAGCTGTCAGAGGCCTCGCTGCGGTTCCCCAGAGAAGTCATCAGAGCCAAGACACAGCTTTGTACGCTGCCGGGGTACAGTGCGAGTGTGCAGCCACCCCGCTGCCTGGGGTCTGCCCTCACAAACAGCAGGACTCTAATTCAAAGCATTCACTCGTAATGAAACCCCCTGAAAACAAGACTAAATTATGTCATTAAATTCAGAATGAATCAAGTGATTTATGTTCTAAAGCCAGCGCCGAATTAGACTTGCTTGGGGCAAGTTGCTGCCAATTTAAGAAATATGTTTGCCGTCGTTTCGTCTGGGGCATGCCAGAAAATGCACTTAAAATGTTTTCTGGGACAAGAAAAGCGTCATTGTGCTGAACACACACACGATCGCGATCACACACACACGCACACGGTCATCATTGCAAAACCACATAAAGGGGGACAATTCTCAGCACGTTAGGGTGTGGGCACTTAAACACACGCATGCTTTGCAAAATCCTCACTTTCTACGATACTTCCAAAGCCTCTCCCACCCTATTATTACACAGTTCCATGCTCCTGCCCACTCTTATTATTACTCACGTACAAGTCATTACTGGCTGCACGTATACAATATATAAACGCAATAATAGTATGAGAACTTCCAGCTCCCTAAAAAGCTCCCCCCCATCCCCACAAACTGAAACGCATTGCGAAGCCAAGCGGAGCTGCTGTTGTAAGCGGTGGTTGTCCACATTGTTCATGCTCCTATTTACGGAGCCAGGGCTGTGTATAAGTACAGTATCATTTTGTCCAGCAAACACAGAACGGTTAAGCTAGCGATAAGATATTTTGAATTTAACAAAAATTGCATTAGCTCACGGTTAGCTTGCAATAGCTGATTATACCTTTAAACCCACTAGTTACTATCATTGTCACATCTCAGTCTGTTTACAAACATGAACTTCCCCGCCCATCACCCTCCCCACACACACACACACACACACACACACACACACGCTTCGTCCGTAAGGTGTGTTCTACTTATCCTCACGTTTCTGGCGGGGGTACGCACCATGGGCGGTGCCGGGGTGGGCATGATGGCGTGGGGGAAGGGCGTGAAGGTGTGCTGGTGGGTGTGCTGGTGGGTGTGCTGGTGCTGATGCTGGTGTTGGTGCTGGTGGAACTCGGTGCGCAGGTAGGGCGGGGGGCCCAGCGACGCTCCTCGGTCAGCGCTCTGGGAGGCCAGGAAACGGGTGTTGAGCTCCTGGCGCAGAAGGTCTTGTTCTGTATGGGGGAGAGTGGGAGGGGGTTATAGGGAGGGGGCTCGTTCTGTAGGGGGGAGAGAGAAGGGATGGCAGCCCTTTTTTTAAAGCTGGCCTATATGACTTTCTGCCACTAAATGTCACACTAACTAACGTACACAGGTGGCTGGCCAAACAAACACGCGCACACACACACACACACACACTAACGTACACAGGTGGCTGGTATGAAAACAAAAAACAGAAGATCTCTCACACACACGGAGTGTGAGATCATTCTCTGCTCAGGACACAATTTCACCACTATATCTTTACATAAAAAGTAGTTGTTCGCTGCTATATTAATGTTTAAATTACTGTATACCAAACCTTTAATGTTATTATAATTAACTTTAAATGGGTTATGTGCCAAAGAAGATAGGGATAAATAGTATAGCACATGTAACTCATGAGAATGCAGAAATATTTGGGCTTTTTGCAACTGTTGCATCATTTTCCAAATTTGCGGTGGTGAAAAGACTTCAAGGTCTACTGGTTTTCATACTAGTCCTTTAATCAGGGACATATTTAGGCCTGGGATACCAGCCCCTGATTAGCAGACGGGAACTGCAAACCACTGCTCCAGAATGGTCTGTTCCCGTCAGTGTGCCACAGAGGATGTGACGGGAGGTTCCACAGTTGGACCGTAAACAGTTTCCCTCTATTCTGTTTTCAGCTGCAGCTATAGTATTCATTTTGAAGAAAACCCAATGTTCTGAAGACGGTGCTTTGGAAACCGTCTTCTTGAGTATGCGTTACACTTTCTAAACCAACAGTAGGAAGGGCAAAATAATTATGTCTCAAGTAAAGTAGTAGTGGGTCCCCTGCAGTAAGATATTCATGTAGTATTCATGTACTATAAAGCCTGTTCTGAGATGTAAATTCTGATATCACTTACTGTATATCTTCAACTATGCCTTGCAAGTCAATGTCTCCATGAGAAATACAAAGAAACTCTGGTAATCACAAGCATTACCACTAAATTCGGCAAATTGCCCCGACAGATTAAATTTTCTCTGGGGTAACCATATCATTTATATTCTGCACTGAATCATATTCTGAATCACATTTTGAGCTTTATTAGGTTTGGGCCGCCAACAGAATTTTCTCTTCATAAAAATGTCATTAGTATGCTTTGAACAAAATCCAACTGTGTCTATTCAATAATGGCGACATTGATTTCTCAAAGTTCAACACGCTTCCAGGTGAAAACAGGACATTGGTGTAGCTAAAGCAAATCCAGGCTCATCCCCTCATGGCAGCACCATGCATAGGATGTTATGTACCATGTCTCTAGAAGTCTTTATACCATGATGTGGTGTCATTAGAGTCACCTGCCATAAGTTGAGCATGATATCGAATTTAACGCTGAAAGGTTGACATCATTTATATTATAGTTGGTTCATCTACTTTTAAATTAAACCATAATTTAGTTTGTAAAGTTAGTTTTCGATAAAAGACTACAGCTACACACACCCATGTGTTACCATGACTGCAGCTACACATCCAGTGTAACCATGACTGCAGCTACATATCCAGTGTTACCATGACT
>JAODLL010000006.1:3337309-3361911 GCA_026546735.1 Forbesichthys agassizii | reverse complement strand
GGTTTTCCAATCAGCGTCGTGTTTATAGCTATACGGGCGTGGTTTTCCAATCAGCGTCGTGTTTATAGCTATACGGGTGTGGTTTAGGTGTGCCGATCATAGTGCCAACAGCGAAAACGACCAGATGGATCATCCAATCAACTGCCAAGTATTTTTTTGAAAGAACAGCCATTCACAAACAATTCTTCTGGCATGTCAGGTTTGGTCCCTGCTGTAAGATTGTATAGTGTTGTTGTGACATTCAGGGATTTATTTCCAACTGTAGGAGGTCCCTGCTGTAAGCCTTGCTTTAACAACATTATAGTAAGGGCTATTTCAGAATGGTGTATTTGAATTGAGGCTTTCTTTTCAATATATGTTGTGGTGTTATGATGCAGTCTACACAACAGCTGCTTAGAATAGGACCCATAGACATCATTTTGCAATTTGGAAACCTTTTTTAAGGAAACTGGAAACTTTTTTTGTACGGTTGTTGCCATGTACGTCAAAATATTGGCAAAAAACTAAAAAAGTCTGAAGTTTACATAATAAACTAAACAAATATGTAGTATTCCTCTTAGCACTATCTTGTCGTAGCAGCTGAGAGATGAAAAACAGCAGTGAGATGATCTTACAAGATGAGATTAATAAGAGGGGCGAGGAGTGTTTGACTGTCTCCCAGTTTCCAAGGTCATTTGTCATTCTCATATTCCACATGCAGAGGATGCTTGCTGTGAGAGGGGAGGCGATGCTGCACAGACAGCTGCTGATTGATCACCAGCGTACATACAATCTTCCAATTTAATCCACCCAAACAGAGCAAACGCAGAAGCCTCTCTGGCCATCTCTCTTTCAACTCCTAGCACTACATCTGAAACTGTCTGGAAATGGGTTGGCAAAAAAATCAAAAAACTAGTAAAAGGAACTAGTACAATGTCAGAGATGGCAAACTTGTGCCGCCCGCTGTCATGGGAAGCTGTCAGCTGTCAAGATAAGATGTGAAGAAGAGCTTCAAGACACTCCTTCACCCCTGTAGCTTACAGTCACAAACATTTCTTCTCTAGAGACGCAAATAAAGGGAGCCCTGATAGAAGTACCACTGTATACTGTTTAACGTGACATTTAACAAGCTCAAAAAGCACCATTAGAGCAGCTTGACGTGTCTGTAATAAGGACACAGTGGTGTCATTACTGACAACAGCCACTGTGACTCATGCTTAAGATGAATAGTGGCAGAGGAAACACACCTGTATATAGAAACGGTTGTGATAATACTATAGGACGGTAAGTATCGCATTGGCGTCAATGCATAACCATAGTGTGTGGACACTTCACATTTTTAGAGCTAAAATCCTACCGAGAAGAGTTTTAGAGTGCTTTTTGACAGTCCAATTGATTTTGAGCATACTGCGTAAATACTATATACACAGTACTGTGCATGTGTGTGTGTGCGTGCGTGCCTTAAGTACACACTTGTATTTATCTAGTATGGATCTCTTGCTTGTTGAACACCCATCCTAAAACATAATTCAAACCGTTTTTATTCTTACTGTAATGTGGATGTAGCTTTATTCGTGTTCTTCTTGCTTTATTATTGCTGGGATCCTTTTTTTGTCTTTGCTGTTACTGTAACGTGATTCCCAGAGCCATGAAAATAAGGGAGTTACACCAACACATTTCAAATTGTCAATGGTCACAAGGTTCAGGGAGAGGCAAAACCTAAGTAAGTAAGTAAGTACATTTGATTTGTATAGCATATTTCACAGACAGCAGTCACAAGGTGCTTCACAGAGGTATGCAATGTCAATAAACAAATGAAAAAATACAAGTTGCAATACATAATGTGGCACAATAATTTCCAGAAGTGCTTGGTGGGCAGTTTGAATATATATATATATATACAGATATATAACTTAATTTTTCGGTAATTAGCAGTCAATAAATGCAGCTATTTACATTTAAAATAAAATGTATAGGGTACTTTTAGTATTTAGGATAACTTCCGGGATCTATTGTGAGGCTCCGTTGCTGTGGGAAAAAAAAAAAAACGGTCCATTGGAGTGAACAGAGATGACACAACTCTCTCTGTACATGGCTCTCGTTGAGTCTACTTGCTTACTATTTTGAGGCTCCACGAGCCACCATTGCTGTGAAAAAAACGTCCATTGGAGTGAACGGAGATGACGCAACTCTGTTCTTTCCAAGGCTCTGCCGATTCCTAGTCATGGTTGTGCACAATGAAATGTGGTAGCTGTGCATACAGGTTGGCATGCATTCGTGGAAGCTGTTTATTGTGCTCATTGGCCTTGTTGCTCAGCGATGAAACTGTGCTTCATGTGAAATTTGGTCTGAGATAATGACACCACCCTGTTCCTCATCTCACATCCTTCTTCTCTCAGCTCTCTCTCTCTCTCCCTCCCGTTACGCTGTCACAAAGAGTGAGTCACACAAGTGCATTACCTCGAATATTGGTTTTATGGATTTAGTCACCTCCAAAAACACGAGGTTTTAGAACTGTAGTGAGGTCAGGCCCCTGTCTGAACTAGTCTGTCAAGACACGTTTAATATACACTGACATGTCCCCCATTAAAAGATACTTTGCCCTCTCTTCGTGCGAGACAAGCTTTTTCTCAAATAACAATTTTGTTCATTCAATGTGTTTTTGAGCCACGATGTTCTCTTTTTCGCTGTTGACAACTTTTGAGAATGAGGCAGCCATTTCATGACACCAGAATCACACGACAGGGATATAATATGCTGGCTGTGGTAACTGGTTGTGTTTAAATTTATATTAAGTCTTAACATTTGTCGTGGGATGAGGTTTGCAAAGTTGGCAAAGGTGGGGATAGCTTGCTGTCTCCATTTATTTACTGCCGTGATGGAGGTGGTTTATAACTGATTGTACAGGACGAGCAGTCCTAGAGAAGGAATCTGACTGGTCAAGAAGACATTTCTTCTATCTTTTAACAACCAATAAAACGCAAACATAAAATACTTTAAACTAAACAGTGGCATTGAAAGATGTTTATGTTACCATAGGAAACACTGCACATGATGCCAGAGACGACAAACTGATGATACCTATTAATTTAAATACCTTTTATCTGCAAAATGTTGTACAGAAGAACATTTGTAGGCATAACGCCCCGGTCACACTGCAATCGACTAGCAGCGACGAGAGACAATGGAAAGTCAATGAGATTCAGCGGCTTTAGGCGACGACATACGAAATAACGTTCAGTGACGCAAAGTGGGCGGCTACAGAGTTAAAAACTTCAGGTGACGCAATTGACGACTACCAACACGAGATAAGGATATGTTGACTGACAGATTGACTGAACAATTTAGGCTGGGAAATATACAAGAGGGATACCTAGGCAACCAAAGCCTGGAATGTAACAAGCGACTGATTGTCAGCTACAAAGCGACCAGAGCCATGTAAAGAGAGAGTTCTGTCAACTCTGCTCACTCCAATGGACCATTATTTCACAGCAAATCGTGGAGCCTCAAAACAGTTCCCGGAAGTTAGCCGCAAATACTCAAAGTACCCTGTACATTATATTGTAAATGTACATCGATGCATTTATTGACTAATAATGGCAAAAAAATGAAATTTATATCAATATATATCGATTCAAAATTCCCACCAAGCACTTCCTGGAACTGTTTTGCGTCTCCATGAGCCACGTGACCGTTAAAAATTTTGAAAGTTTGTCGGTGGGACTCTCTCTTTCATGGTTCTGAATGCGATTAGTGATGAGCGGGTCACTTGCAGTGTGTCCGGGGCTTTGGAATCACAACTACAAAACACAACAGAGCAATGGTGGTGTCAAAGTAGCAAGTATATAGGATACTGTATGCGCAGACTGTTACTAATGCAAACATGAATCATCTTCATTTGAAGTGAAACATCTTAATTTGTTAAGCCTGATTATATTTCATGACATCATCCACAAAATTAGAAGGCACAGACATTTTTATCTGTTGTCTGAATGTTCAAACACCCACACATTTAAACAAGTGTATTAAAACTCTGTATTGATGATACAGTATAGTACATTGTTCTAGCAAAACACCAAAGAAACATTCCATTAGAGACCTAAATAAAGAGTATTTGATACCTTAAACATTACAGTAGGACTTACTGGTTTATTGTTTACTGCAGAACAAAATGTGGTCGTACAGTAGATTTGCAGCGAGCGTCTATATTATAGCCACGCTTGACACACGGTGACAAGCCAGATTTTACAAGCTATAAGGTATAAATGGCTTATGATTTTATATTGGAGATATGTGTTCACTTATATACGACTTCATGAAAAGCTCTTAACAATCTGCCAGAAATCCAGCCTTTGAAATGGTAATTCAATAAACCTTGACGATGAAGAAAATAAATTGGTCCAAGCAGGACACATCACTTATCTTAAGAAGGGCTTACCGTACGCTTTTAATTATATACTGCATCTCGGTAGAAGGTAAACGTTTTAGTCCCAAGTGTGCACTCACTAATTTAATTAATCTACGTCCAAAGATTTAGAGATCAGAGAGAAGCAGGTGCAGTTACTGTGTGGTCCCTTAACTAGACACTGCTCATTGGTAATCCACATGGAGCCACTGTTAATAGGGTGTGTTCTCACAGTTGTTGAATTAGAGGTCACTCAATTATATTACCTCTTGTAAATCTGAAACAATTATTGTCTAATAAAGCTTCCTTCAGCCGGGGCCCACATTAGAAAGAACACTTTGTTTCTGTACATTATTCCAGTCTGTGTCCAGGGGTTTGTTTGCATACATACTGTACATGTTCGACATGCGCTCACACACTGTACTGGACTGCAGCTGGTAGCGATTACCTGTCACAGTCAAACATTGATCCCCAATATAGCAAAGGCCCCGACGCCTTGCAAGACCTGCCGGGCTAGTAAACCGCAGGGGGGGAAGCTCAGCGACTGGCTTTTACAGCTTACACCTGCCCCTTACGGACCAGCAGAAGACTGCACTATACAGTCCGTCCATTAACTTAATTGAATAGGAGTCGACTTGTGGCAACTTGGCAAATGCCTCATACGTCTTGACGGATGGCCTTAGCTCTGCGGATGATGTAATATCAAGTCACCCATTGTACTGTACCTGTCGTTTATTTTGTTTAATACCTATTACTGCAACAGGTGAGGCATGTTGTGGAGACGCTAATAACAAAGTCAAACTCTCATGAACAACTTGAAATGTGGAAATGACTCCTCGCAGTAAAATAATCCCGTAAGCAATGGGGAGGTTTCATGTCCAAGGCATTTACCAGTTTGGCGCTTAGTTCAATGAATGTGTCAACGTTGACATTTTCTCTTACAAGGTTTTCAACAAGAATACAATTCTTCCAAAACACTTGAAATATTAATACATGCAAAACAATTCATTTTGGAAATGTTTTTCCCTCTGAGTGGTACAGTTAATGACAGGAAGCAGTTGAAACAAAAGGTTCTTTGTGCTTGTAGACCAAGACTGAATACTCAGTATAGTGGTAGACATGAGACAAGCAGTGAAGAAATCATAACTGGAGGCAAAGCAATTATTAAACTTCACAGAACTGACAGTCGACGGTAGGGAAGAGAGAGACGGATCGAGCCACTAGCAGGTCTGAACGTTCCTCCGCTGGGTGAAGAGCAGGATGTCATTTCACTGCAGCTCAAATGCGCACAGCACAGCTCACAGGTGGCATTGTTCTGATACAAGACACCTCAGGGTCCATTTTCAGTTCATATAATGCAGCGCTGGGCTTCTTATCTGACTGTATCAAACGGTGGTAAAGACCCTACTCTGCTGCATAGTTGTGTAACATTAACACGTTAAGGTATATTGTTAAAAACAAACGCACCCGTGACCACCTAGAAAGTGATTTACCTGGGTGGGGCTGTGGCACATGCAAAAGCTGCCCTATAGTACCTTGGAAGACCAGGGTTCGACTACAGCCTGCTGTAATGTCCCGGTATTTCCTCATTCGTTTCCTGTCCATTGTCCTGCTCAATAAAAAGAGAAAGCTATAATAAATGAGAAATCGATTTTTCTTCATAGAGGTGCACCCATTGATTTGTGTCTGGAATTACCCTTAGCTTAGCCCTCATATAGGCTGGAACATTGCCTACTCCCCCATTCCATCTTACTGGTGTATCCACCGGCCTTCAGCCACCCACAAACCCAACACACCCCAGTTACACAGCTCACCACCTTCCATCAGTGCACTTGTTGTGACTCTGTGGCTATAGGTTGGAGTTTGGGGATCGTGCATTTGCCAAGAATTAATAATAATAATAATAATAATAATAATAATAATAATAATAATAAATAATAATAATAATAATACATTTTATTTAAGGACGCCTTTCAAGACACTCAAGGATGATCCCGAGTCGCCTCATGCATGGAAATGCATTGTGAACAAAGCTTAGTAGTACGGCTTTGTTGTTATTAATGTTAGTATTTACTGTGTATTGAACTCCTTTTTTAACATGCACTGAGGGCATGTAAAAAAAAAAATAAATAAAACAAAATAAAATGAGTATTTGCATATATTTAGCTTCCAATAGCTGACTATACCTTTAACTCTCTTGAGTTTAAAACAAAACAAAAATATTTGTAATGCTGGTCACGACCACTAGGGGAACCCAAGATGCAAACGCTGCAGTGTCTCTTTTAATAGAAAGAAAAGAACAAAAACTGATTCGGATAAAGTAGCTGTGACAAACGGCCATTACATTACATCAGGCCTCAGTAGCCAGTTCCCACGAGCTCGAGTATGAGGGTATAACGGGAGTCGCTCCAAAATATTCCACTCGTGAAATCTCCTCATCACATGACAGGTGAGAGTGAGGAATGATGCCCTGGAGGAGCGCAGCAGATATGCTTGTGACATGTGGGTAGGGGCCATCTTTCTGCACCTTGACAACCCTGACGCACGACGCGGTGTTGACACTGACGTGAGGTCAGCGTGTGGAGGGCACAACTGCGTGAAGCATAAAAAGAATAATAATAACGCTGATGTCGGCGGATCTGTCCCATGCAGTCAACATCCTCCCTGTCATGAGATGGTGTGGCAGCTACACCAGCATCTTTGATGTAATCATCTGTAACGCCATGTGTTTGTGTTTTTTTCTCATTTCCAAGGCTGACTGTTGCATCAGAGCTTACTATTATATATGCTGTATGTTCTAGTCGATTTTTTTTTACATTCATTTTGCAGCAAACAACTTTTTCTATGTTAATATACAGATACTGTATGCATCCTGAGCTACATCGGAACAAATCGCACTCCCTGTGTGAGCTGTCTCCTCTGGCCTTTGTTTACATAGCCGGCCGGCCAGCCGTGTGCGTGTCTGTGTGCATGTGTGTGTATCAACAAAGCATTGGCTGGTGCGCTCAGTGTGACTTATAGTGGCAGAATGTCACATACATCCACTTTAATGAGATGGCTTCATCATAATTGCAATGTAAAGTGTTTACACAGTGTTGTGCGAGTGCGTGCATTAATGTGCTAACGGACTATAAGATTCCAGTCTGACGATCGGAGTTTACAAAGTACTGCCAAAATACTGCTGGGCTTTATCGAGGTCCAAATGAATGTGCTGTACAGATAGTGAAGATTATGGGTATGGGATGGACGCCAGGGCATTTCAGTTGTCAGAACTTGACAGAACTCAGAAACACTGTATGTTGGAAGGAACTGAATGTGGCAAAAGCCTATGTACACGCTGCATCCATTTAAAATGTTACATGCACTTCATAGACATTTACATCTACACGTATTCCAATTAACCATTACTATATAATTTAGTGCTTTTTTTTTCTGTGTATAAAGTTGTGTATTAACCGGAAGACTTTTTACTGCCCCCTTGATGCCTTTACACCACAGTCAAGAGTTTGTTACAGCCTGGCTATTGCTATGCCTCTGTAGGCTAGGATACATGTAGAGGGGACATTGTTTTAAAGGCACTATAAAATATATGGCTGACAAATACAACCCTGTTACAATTTCATGTTCTTATAGCGATATTATTGTTGATATTTTCCCTATAGCGCGTGCACTATAAAAATGTCTTTTGCAATTACATTGACACAGTACAGAAAACAGTGCTGTTTGACTCGGTCAGTAAAATGAGCTGTGCTAAATTATACCAATGATTTCTTTCACTAGTGACTGAGTTGCCATGTGGCCACACAATACGCCGTGTAGCTTCGGTTCAATTAGAACAACGAGAGTTGAGACTATGGGGGGTCGCGGATTTGTTCATTCTCTACTGCTGTGGGTATTTTCCAGAAACCGTAGGTTACTGGCAGTGCCAGTTCTGCTATTATGTTCTGTCACACACAATGACATCAATGATTTGTCTGTTTTTGGTGCGTGTCTGTGTGTGTGTTTGGGTGAGAGATTGTTCCATGGTGGTGATGTGTGCTGTGTTGTCAGCTGTTGGCCTGCAAGGGCTCCATGACTGATGGCTGGCAGAGCCACTGGCAAAGACCTACACAGCTACAGCAGCCAAGCAATGCAGTCAGCATTCCACCAACGATGCTGGCTTGACACCGGACTACAATGGCAGTGCACAGAAATGTATGAAGGCCTGAATATGCTTTTTTTATAGCTTTTATGTACCAGCACTAGTAGATTATAATTAACACATTTTGAGCCATTTTCAGGTGTTCTTATGATATCCCCAGTGTTAAAAAAATCCAATCTAACAGTGATTTCAAATTAATTTAAAAACCTAACATGAACAACTAACAGCCCATAAATACGTATTGGATTCTAATTGCAAAAGTTGAAGTTAACTGGAGCTTTAAACACTAATTCCAGTGAGTGTGATTGTTTCCACTTCAAAAAGTCCCTAACATTTTCTTATGTCAGCACGATGATTCAACAGGAAAGCTGTTGCATAACCAGACTCTTTATAACGTGTCATGAGTGTATCAGATTATAATTCCAATATCAACGCAAAGTAGATGTGAACGTGCTCTGTCCTGCTTAACACCATCATGTGGCCTACATTATGCCGGGATAGCGACACACATTGAAGATCAAATGATTCTGTGGTAACTTGATCACAGTCATTTGAAGGATGGGATACCATGAGACAGGTGTTGGTGTTTGAATTTGTGAGGGCAGCGCCAAATATGAATTTAGGCAAGCCATTTGTTCAACTTAATTCTCAGGGATTCAGGGTTGGAACAGTGATGGAATTAATTGTTTGACCAAAACATGTTTATTTGATTACATCTTTTAATGTAACTCAACCAGTTGATCAGAGAGCATTAACACTCATCGTTTAGCTTTGTTTTAGCTTGCTTTTATCTCTTCTGACCAAGCCTTGGGTTTCTCTCTTGGTCTGTACATCTACTACAAACAGAGAACACCGCTAGAGAGACATTATCTCATCTCTCTTCAACTGACCAAATGTCAACCTCATTTGGCCTTCCTCATCAGTCATATACTATTAACAATTCCTTTAACAGTATCAACAGCTGTTCTAATACTGTAGGTCTAGGAGTAACCATGTTTAATTATATCTGCACTGTGTTCAGGTAGAGAAAAACATATCAATATACAGTAAGGAGGTTTTAAGATGTTTGCACAATGCCCCGACATACGCTGACCGACTCCAACCAACTGCGACTCTTGGCGTTGGTTGGAGTCGATCAGTGTGCGCCATCAGTCGGTGTAAATTGGTGTCAGTAGGTTGGAGTTTGAAATGTCCAGTCGGGTCAGGCGGAGTTGTGGAACGTCAACACAGTTTTCCAACAAACTGCAATATGAGTGTGCCATCTTGACCACTCGCCATGTACAATGTTAGCGCACACGATTTTCATTGAAGGTGTCTAGGAGGCTATAAAACTGTCCCATTACTCATTTCACTCGCCGAGTTGTGGTACCAGTAAGAGAAAACCCAACTCGCCACAATACGCAGCAAGCCGTTTTCCAACCACCATTTCCTACCGTAATGTATCGACTTGTTTGCATTTGAGATTATTCCCCTTTTTTTCATCCAGGGTCTGACTTGTTCTGCCAGTTACAGTCTGGGGATGGTGGGGGGGATTTGAACAGGCAATTGGTTTTCTGAACATTTCCAAACAAGGAATTAACTACAATTAACTACTACTACCAACTTTATAACATTGGTGTCAGTTGGCCACCGTCTGACAAAAGTAAAGAAATCATATGGTACATTTTCACTGCCTCAATTAACTATCCCTCTTCTAGTAACTAAGCTGCATGCAGTAAGCTTGGTTTTGACATGTTTAGAGTGGTCTTCAAACTGGCTAGCTTCCAGTGTAACACCACTCTAACAGGGTGGGGGGGCATGGAGTGGCATGTGTGCCCCCCCCTATTTTAATTGAATGATCAGTTTAAAAAGAATTACAGCATTTAAGTGGCCCCCCGTTTTCTTCTTGGCCCTCCTGTGCCCCTCCACTGAAAATATTCTGGTGCCGCCCCTGCACTCTAATCATGTAACAAGCAAGCTGTTCTCCACAAGTGTTATCCTGCTTTGTCATTGTGGAGTAGATATGGGGGCCGCACTTCCTGACAACTTTCATTCTCTAGATGTTTGGTCTTTGTTCCGAATACCAACAGCTGCACAGCTGTTTCATATGATTCATCTGGTACTCTTTGAAAGAAAACAGCCACGATGATGGTATTTGTAGGCCTAGAAGTTACTGTCGAACTTCAACATTTCAAATGTATTGCATTGTATTGGGAAAAATATAAATATATTATTTTAGTCTATTATGATTGTAATCAAATGTGATCAATTCCGCTGACACAGCTGCTCTCATTCCATTCACAACGCTGGAAGTGCTGTATAAGGGTTTGTTGACATATTACAACAACATGGATCCAGTTTGACTAAACAAATGAAGCTAAATGAACTGTGTTCGTGTGTGTTTGCGCGTGTTCATAACATGTACACACACTCTTGCATAACAGGTCCTGCAAATTGCCGTCCAGCCCAAAACACTACAGATGTCTGCTTTCTAAACCACTATTAGTGTTGGAGGATGTTGTTTCTTTACCATTAGAGGAGCAGCATACTGTATATTTCAGCCGACTGGGAGCAGAGTTATGCAAAAGTGGGTCCCAATTTGGAATTATGATTTATGTATGATTTTTCTACAGAATCTACTGAGCCAAGCATTTTATAAAAGTTGGATTGCATTTTTAACAGTATATATTTAAGTAGTATGTATTTGTACTGTATGTATCTGTGTTCATGCTGAAGAATGCCCAGAAGGTGGGGGAACTGATACATCAAGAACAAAGCATTGTCTCTGACATGAGGAATTCGCACCCTGGGCCACATCTATGCCCGTCTCAGGAAAGAGAAAGTAATTAATGGCTGACACTTTGTTGACACAGCCTGGTGTTTGAAATATTATGTTTCATATTTTCACAGAAAAATAAATTCCTGAGGGAAGCATTTTGGAGATGACACTTCCCAGACTTCAGGTCACAGTTTTGTTAAGAAAAGTTGGCAGACAGTTTGTGACAAAGCAGAATTTCTGAGAAATTCAGAAATAAACAAAGTGGAAATACCACTGAGATGGTAGGGTGTTGGTGGATGGAGCATTTGACCATCACATGAGCAACATCTTCTTTCAGTCCACTGTTCACTAGGGATGTTCCTAATGACTCATTTCCTGGTCGTTTAAATGAAAATTTAAATTTAGACTAGTCTAAAAGTAAGAAAACACTCAGAAAACAGTCGAAATGTATCAAAGTCTATAAGGCAAAACGTGCATGTCGGAGGTGAGAATGTTTTCTAGCTGCACTTCAAAAGTTCACTTTCGAGTCAAGTTGTTGGAACGGGGTTAGCAACAATCTGTTCATTTCTCTGCTGTGAGCCATGTCTGTCTCTGCAGTTTCACCACTCTGAAAGCGTGGAATCCAAAGCACTCCCAACTTACAGCATCAACAGCATTTCGAGTACAGACAGGGAGAGACTGACTGACTAAAAAATAAGTTTAACAGACTAGTATTTCTGGAACCGACTAGCGAGGCTGGAAAAGTTTAACCGACTAATCGCGCACATCCCTACTGTTCACCGCACCAAATTGAGATGGGGAGTATATTTTATGTGCTAATGTGTTGAGGGTTATATGTAAGGTCTATCGCCAATACATGATTCAATTATTTGATTTAGTTGTTACATTAATTTATGCCTTTGAGTTATTTTAAATGTTTTACAGCCAGTCAATCACAAACGTGCTTCTACTGCGTATGTTTTGCTGCATTGAGTGTTGACTCAAGGTGATATTCTGGCCCCAGGTTTCAGTTACAATGCCTCTGTCATGGGGAGGAGGTATCCTGTGTCAAACCTCAAACATTAAGAGACCCAACCAGGCAGGAGCGCTTGAGCTGAGGTGCAGCAGCCAGCAATACTGTTTCTCTCCGGTGTTATCGCAGTGCCATGGCAACCCACCGTGGGGGTGCGGGCCACTTTGACACTGGCAGAGAACTATTAGGTGGGGGGTGCTGGGTTTGGGGTGGGGCAGACGACTCAGTCAATGCATGAGATCAGCTGTTGCCAAACACCTACACACTATATTCACACGCATGCACAGCTTCCAAAGTAACAGGTCAGACAAATATTGCCCTAATATTTCCCTGTGTTTTTCTTCGTCTCTCTCTCTCTCACTTTGCAACATCTGCAGACTGTCGCCGAATGCAATGTGGCCTACGGAGAAATTACATTAACATTCTTGTTCTGCTGCTCAGCGGATCCACTCCAGCATAGAACAACAAATATCCGATTAGTTAGCATTGTCATCAATCAAACGCGCACAGCCAAAAATCCCTCCACGCTCAGCGATTGGCTGTCATCTCCAGTGGAGCATTCCTACAGTCTGCACCATTCCAGCAGACACTGCAAACTTCTGGAGAGAGAGAGAGAGAGAGGGGGGAAGGGGGGGGGGGGGGGGTCCTTTTTCTTTTAAAGTCTCCACAACAGACGGAAGTAAATTAATTGCACCATTAGGCCCCTGAAAATACCGGAGTGGTCTGCCCTCACCGATGTGTGTGCGGCTATTCATATATATATATTTTAACAAGCGATTAGCCTAACCGGTGGCACAAATGGGAAATAAACAGGTGCAAGTGTGCAAGCGACGGGAACAGGTCTCCCGAACGGCTAGTGTTTGTCCTCGCGCAGCGCCACGGGTGTTTAACCAGCCTGCCCACACTGCACCAGTGTGTCACGGGAGAGCACACACGGAACACACAACACAGATGCCGCTGCTAATGCTGACAAATCTGTCAAACAAGGGTTTAATCGTTTTCAATCAACAGTCGAACAACAACATGTCAACCCGCGATGGAGTCAACATGTACCTCCGCGACGAGTGCTGAGCGTGAGCTTTTGAATCACAAGTAGTATCCCTTTAAATGTGCGCGCTTGCTTGCCTCTGGCTAGTAATTAATGGGCTTTCATCTGGCGACTAATTGCTGTTAATGTATCTCACAAGAGATCGGCATGCGCAAGCTGCACTGTTCCTCTGTGAAGACCTCCTACACACACCCACACCCAAAAGCACACACCCACACACACACAGTAAAAGCACGCACACACACACACACAAAAGCACACAGTAAAAGCACACACACACACACACACACACACACACACACACACAGTAAAAGCACACACCCACACACACAAAAGCACAAATGCGCGCACACACACTGCCCCTTCCCCCTCAGTCGTGTCCCTGACAGCAGGTAAAGTCATGGCCCCCAGAAGACCCCCCTGGAGTGTCATAGGTCAAAAGTCCCACGAATCCCCGGATAGCTTGTCCCCGCTGGGCATCCAGGGTAGGGTGTCAATCCATTTTCAATCCCCTGTATCCCCTGACGTGTGTTTGATGTGATGTTGGGGGGTTGCTGGGAGGGGTGGGGCTCACAGTGATTACTAGCGATATCAGCTAGCGGCTACAAGGATGGCCTGGCCCTCACGAGCATGTCCCACTGGGGTGGGGTGTGTGTGTGTGAGGGGGGGTCAGAACCCCGAGGAAACCTTGGATTCAGAGTGACTGCATCGATCGAAGGACCTCTGTGATTGGAGCCCCCCCCCTTCAGAAACACACATTGGAGTTGTACTATAAGATTATTGAAGGACCCCGACGGCGTACAAAAGTGGTTAGAGCTCCCCAGGCCATCAGCGCAGGTCCCTGAGACACACAAACACACACACACACACACACACAATCCCAAACACTATCCCATCATCACCACTAGTGATAGATAAGCTTCATGGGGATTGTGTGTTGATGTGCGCGGATGCGCGCGCACTTACACACACACGGGGTGGATGCAGACACACTTTAGTGTTTGCGGATGTTTTGTCAACAATTTCAATGTCTCTGAAAGCATTGTTTGCAATTCATAGCCAGCAGCTTTTGTTTTTATTTTACGTGTACGTGCGTCACGACTTTCACACGAAGCCTGACGGCGAACACCGACTGTAAAGTGGCACGGCCTGGAACTGTGTTGCCAGACACTATTAACTCGTGTGTGTTTTTTTATATCTTCTTGTAGCAAATCTCACCACCAACCCACATTAAAAATCGACCAGCGTAAAATTGCAAAAAGAGGAAAAAAATAAGACTGGCTATTAAAACAGGTTTCAGCCTCCCCCCCCCCCCCCCCATCTATAGCAGTCTGTGTGGCTTTAAGTTCTGCCAGAGCCTCTCTTTTCAGTCAGGCATTCTCAGTGGACAGCACTTCCCCCAGGAAGAAAATGTCCTGCCAGCCCTCCCTCCCTCCGGGGATCTTGCTGAGCCTCTTCCATGGCCCCACGCTATCCTTTAATGACTAGCTGGAAATGACAGCTTTAATCGCTGCCTGTGGCCACAGTGAAGGCTCTGTTGATGACGGAACAGAACAGAGGGCCATTTACATCAATCAGTTCCAAATCACTTTTTATGATAATGCCGTAAAGAGCGAGGACCGTATCCCTGGACGCCTCCTGCACGACAACGATGGCAGGCAGCCCCGACGCAGCTTCTCTTTTGGTGATGTGCCAGCCACCACCCCCCCCCCCCCCCCCCGCCCCCTTCTTCCACTGCTACAGTATCAGAGGCCCACACATGCCCCTTCCCCCATACCTAACACGCCACAGAAACTATAAAGACGTGTTTTGTTGCACATTGCACAGTTCCCTGCCTCTAGGTTGTGTTTTGATTCCCTAAAAGAACACACAGAACAATGTGCGTTCGTTTACAGCCCAAATATTTGCTCATACACATCTTTAAAAGGGTGTTCGTAACCCATAATAGGTCAATAGACTGTATAAGTATGTGTCTATGTCTATGTTGATGGTAAAGAAACAGTAAAAATGTTGTCTATCTTAATCTGCTGTCATCTTATTTCTTACTTTATTTTAGATGTTTCAGTATCATATTATGTAAATATCTCATGGAAGGCCCGGTCGCCGTATCGATGTTGTGACACAGACAAATTGTTGTCTGTGTGCTATATGCATGATGCTGACGTTCTGACATAGCAACAAAAAGGATAAGGTTTTAATTTTTCTTATATTTCTATCATCTGATTCCTTTAATTTCTGTATTTGTTTATGGGAAGCACAACTAGTGTACAGTATTCCCTCTCTGTAAAGCACTTTGAGCTGCAATTCTGTATGAAAAGTGCTATATAAATAAAGATTATTATTATTATTATTATCATCAGTATGAACAAGTATGAGAATGTTGTATCTAGTTCATTCTGTAAACAGTATATCTACTGTTTAATTACAAATTATGTGACATTCACTATGCTAACAATTAATTCTGAAGCACTGATTAAATGCAATCAGTTCAATTGTTAACACAGCATGGGCTTTTCAAGTAAAGACAATCGCTATGATAATGGGATAGGAGCGATCATGTAACATACCGTCTCATTAGCATATTATACAAGGCATTAAAATGCACTGTACATATTAAAATATACACACACTTAAAGGTAAAGTCAGCTATTGCCAGCTAAATGTAAGCTATTACACTACGCTTTGCTTCACAATGCATTTCAATGTGTGATCCGCTGCTGTGGAGGACGGCGGAGCGATACCATTTTGATTTAAGTAAGCAAGAATGACTGACCATACCTTTAACTGTATGCTTTGCTAGTCTTCTGTTCATCTTTCGTTTTTAATTAAGTGAAAATGTAGGTTTGCCTGAGATACAGATTTGAGTTTTAAACTTTATTGATGGCTTAAGCCAAGCAGCGGATATCCATGGAAGGAAAGAGTAATCGCCATGCTAAAGCACAATGGGCCTCATGTACGTACGTTAGCGAGCACATCATACCAGACCGCAGCCAGACCGCAGATAGAGCAGGTTGTGCCATCGCAGTTCTACGTTGGATGTACTGAACTTGCGACTGATTCTAAAGTCTGCGCTTGGCACCGCCCTCTAAACTTGGCGTTAACACGGCGAGTAGTCTGTTGCAGCCATATCCGTAAGTTGTGATGCCTGAATGCAAGGGAACAGCAGACTCAGAAATAGAAAACAAGTTTAACAATCACAGACCTATTTATAAATAGCCTACTTGTCTATATGAAACCTCAAACCTAGAGATAACGGGCAAAATTCTACCCCGAAATAATTATGTTTGGGTGACTATAAAATGTAAACATTAGAATGAATAAAACACCACGCAAGCAATACAATTATTTTGTCTCTCCATGGCCTGTGTATTCGTCTTGCACAAATTAATCTTGCGTTCCCTGTTCAAACTGTGATAACACCTGCTTTTTAGAGGCAGAAAATGTACACCGACGCAGTTTTCATACATTCAACGGAATAGGTAATCACTATCTCCTCCCATATGTTTGCGTGACACTCCTAATCTCCCCTCAGCCCTCCCATTAATGCATATGCATGAATAGGAAAGCACAACTAGCGATCCTGTGTTCCTTCAGCAAACAGAATAGCCTTTTAGCCATGTGCGTGCTATTCGTACATACAATGCCATGTTTTTAGATGAAATTACGCCTTATACAGGTGCCAACACATTAGTACGCGAGGCCCAATGAATGCTTACCGTAAAAACATCCAAGCCCTCTCCATGAGTTTTGATAATCCTATACAAAGCAATTATCAAAGGGATACTCCAGCGAACAGAAAACAAACAAAACATCAAGTCCCCCCCCACCACCCTTTTTTCAAAAAGAGAAAAAGAAAAAAATATTCAAATGTCCATGAACGCTTGAGTAATCATCTGAAACTGTCACTGCCGCCTGGCAGGTAAAAATGGTGGGAACAAAACATTCCAATTTGTCACAAAAGGAGGCTTTGACAAGCGCAGAATCCTCAGTAACACAGAGACAGGCATGACAATGCCCCTTCAGGCTACAGCCTACTTTCCCTCACTCTTCCCCTCTCTAAAGTCTCCCTCTCTCTCTCCCTCCCTCTCTCCCTCCCCCTCTCTCTCTCTCTCCCTCTCTCCCTCCCCCTCTCTCTCTCTCTCTCTCTCTCTCTCCCTCCCTCTCTCCCTCCCTCCCACAGATGGCTCCTTGTGAGTGCAGGGGAGAGTACGGCTGTTCCACAGTAATCCCCAGCCACATAGACGGAAAAGCTTGTTAGAGCACTTGCTGATCACCACAAAAAGTCAAACCCGAGCCAGAGAAAGGTCACCAGGAATTAGGCTACGCTCAAACTCCAAAGGCTTGCCTAATTCCCCCGATAAGCCCCTTTGAAACTCAACCTGTTCAGGCTGTGCCGTGGGCTCAGCTCGGCCTCGTACTTAAACCCTCCACTAAATCTAGCTGGAACTCATTTACACAGAGGAACGCACATGTGCGCACGCACACAGGACACACAAACGCTGTCTCACTCTGACGGAAAAGGCAAAATCTTTTCCCAATGACTAGACTAGAACAATTGACTGAGGAATCAATGATTCTCGGTGTGTGTGTGTGTGTGTGTGTGCGCGCGCGCGTGTGCTCTTGTGCGTGTGTGAGCATCCAAGTCAGGCCAGACACACCACTGGAGCTTTATGGCTGAGCTCCTTTGGATGTTGGGAAGCTTTGAAGCTGTAATGGGGCTGGGTTTGGGGTTCACACTGCTGTTGTTGTTAATTATCCAATTTGAAAGAGAGAAAAAAAACTAAACAAAAGTGTGGAACATTAAGAGATGAATGCCATTGCATAAGTGGCCCCTTCACAGACTTTTCACATAACAGCACAGTATAGAAATATAACACCTTGCTTAGTATCACTCCCAGCCATTAAAGGTAGGGGAAGCGATTCCAATCTAATACACCTTTTGACAAATGTAATTAAATGTAATGTCTCCTCACAGTCCAGCATCTGTTCTATCTGTGCTATTTTAACAAAAGGTGGTGTTTCCACACAGCATCTGTGTGTCAGGCTCTGTAAATGGAAACACAAACAAGTGTTGCGCCTCGGCAACGCAAGTCCAATGTTGGAGGTGGAGCCCCGGAGCTAGCACCGATGAGCATTTTTAAAACACACACATACATATATATATAGAGTCATAACTAAAAAGTCTGCAGTGTTTTAACAAATGACATGCTCACGGTTTAAACAAACCCACCCGTCTATGGTGAAAAACATTTCCAATGGCAACAGGACAAATGTAAGATGAGAGGAAGTTTGATATGATTTGATCTCAACATAAAGTGCTGGCATGAGCAATTTAATGGAGTTTGTTAGGGAATGAATGCACATGGGAGCAGAGCAGTACCACTTTAGTCCTGTTTAGTCTACGCAGACACATCTAGCTACGTCAAGGGCACAGCAGGACAGGTGTAGGAGATAGTGGCATACTGTTAGATGCATAGTGTTACTAGGGGGCCCAGGGCAACACCACAACGCTTTGGCTACAAATGTTTCAGATCTTTTGCTTTGATTTTGGAATGAGCAATACACCAATCTCCGTAAAGGTAGGCAGACACTTTGCGACTAAAATGATAGCGGCCGATTGTACGATCAAATTGCCTGTCCAAACGGTCCAAACAGTGTGAGCAGACCTGATTGCTCACACTGTACGAGTAAAATAAGACCATCGGTGCCGGCAGAAGCTCCGACAAGCCAGAGAGAGGTTAAGCAGAGAAGAATTTGACCTTTTTTGTTAGATGACAGTTCAACATTCAAAGTTCAAAGATGTACAGTATTTGTAATTACGTGATTACAGAAACAGTATAAATGTGTTCCTGCACTCCCTAACAATGCCGTTAATAATAGCCTACTGTACGCAGCCTATAGTCTACAAGCAAGGCTGTTGCCACTGGCGCTCTCACACACTTAGTGATGGAAAAGGGCACTGGATTTTGGGAAATCGACTCGTAGCTCTGCTTAAACTGTGCGAGAATCTGACGACAGCCAACTAAAATGTTGGACATTGTCAGAAATTCATCGGTTTGTACATCTGACAGTCGGGAGCAACCCCCTGTACACTGCATGGCAAACGACGCCCGACAAGCCGTATGTCAGCCCGACTCTTAATAGCTTGTGCGGCTCAGAGATCGACAAAAAACGGCCACAAATTCACACGATGTACGCCCAGCTTAAGACGGAATATGCATATACACACAACAAAAAAAGAAATTAGATAAAATATTCATCTAGTGGTAACATACATTGTAAATGTAAATCTATATAATGCTCTTAACTCCAATGAAGTGTCTTTCAACAGAGAGGGGGAATATTACATATTGTCTACTTCGACACCAGGGAGCGACACCCCATAAAGCCACAGTGTCTGCTTTCTCACCCACCGTGGGAAGTGTGGCTTCAGCTGGGGAGAGAAGAGGTGCGACACGGCTGTTTTTAACCCGAGGTGCCGCTAGCAACCTGCCCCCCCCCCCCCCCTCCCCCCGTCCCTTATCTGCTGCGCGAGCAGCAAGCTGTTAGGAGCGTTTACGCGCCTTAAGTGGCGCCACACTTTGCCACCGTGCAAATTAAGTGATAGGCGTTTCGGCGCTAAGTGAGCGGCAGCCTCTCCACAGCACAAGGGCTTGCTGGCGCACGGTAGGCCGGGGAGACACAGGAGGAGACGCACGCACGTACGCACGCACGTACGGAGGCGCGCACGCACACATACACACACGTGCACGCACGACTTTCAGGGGAAGAGTGAGGACTCCACCGCACGTAATGTACTGGATGCAACCGGTAAAGGTGAGACGACGTTAAATAAACATGAAACTGAAAATGCTAAGACACAAAGAGCCAACTGTAAAAGCATAACAAACAAAGCAAGATGGAACGGTGCCACGTCGTCGAGAAAAAAGAAAGAAAAACACAAAGAAAGAAAGAAACCCTGAATATTCATTGCCTTGCCTTGGCAGGCGACGTGCTTTGGAGAGATAACAATAAGCAGGAGGGTTGCCAAACGTGGACCGGGGGCACCCTTGCCTAATCCTCCCACCTGTTAAGGGTTGTGCTTCGATTAGAGGAAGGCACAGAGAGCTGGGGAATTGCCTCACAGTGGCACCCGGCTTAGCCCTCCAGCTCACACGCCAGCCAAGCCGGTGAAGAAGAGGAAATGTGCTGACAGCACTCTTGCAAGCTGCCCTTTCCGTCACACCGCCAATATGTTCAGCAGGCACCTATTTGCCAGGCAAAAGCAGGTGAGGAGAATGGTAATGGCTGACAGGGGCTTTGGCCTGGGGAAATGTACTGGATGTGAAAGCCATTATGGTGATAGGGGAGTAGTCTGCCCGGGACATGTCAATTGTGAAGAATAGAGGTCTGCTGCACAAGGCTGTGTGGGGGTCAGCCATCTAAATATGATGAGCCCATCTCCCGGGAAATAGCTCATTAAAATGAGCTGCCACTCTGTTACACTGTGCCGCGTGTAAATAGGGTGTGTCTGGGGCGGACAGCAGGGTGATTTAATTTAAGGGTATAGCTCCGCCGTTGTGAGCACACAATATGCATGCATGTACAGCGAAACGTCTGTGTGTGTGTGTTTGCGTGTGCGTGCGTGCGTGTGTGTGTGTGAGCGTGCGTGTGCACGCGGGAGCGATTAAAGGCGCGCTGCAGCATGTGATGGGCGAGGGTCTGGGCCAGGGCCTCTTCCAGAAACCTCCTCATTAACAGCTCATAATGGCTGGCAACGGCCCTGCGTCACTCTGGCTGGTTCTCATTAGCAGCTGGCTCTGAGGTGGACCATGTGATCCACCTGTGCTCCGAGACTGGACGTGAGAGAGCTAGCAAGGGGGGAGAGAGAGAGAGAGGGAGGGGGAGGGGGGGGAGAGGGGGAGTGAGAGAGAGAGAAAGGAATGTGAAGAGAGAGAGACTAGTTAGAGAGAGGAAGGGGGAGAGAGAGGGGGGGGGAGGGAAAGAGGGGGAGAGAGAGAGAGAGGGGTGTATGGGTGGCACTAGAGGGAGAAACCCGCATCTCGGTAGATTTAATTAAAAGCAAGATGAACAGATGGAGAGCACAGGGAAAACCAACAGGAGACAGCTCATCTGCGCAGGGCTCCCCACACCTTTCTCTCTCTCTCTCTCCGTCCCTCCAGCCTCTCCCTCGATCATCTGTGTTCTCCACCCCCCAGCATTCTCCTGCAGCATCCCAACTCCAAGCCTCCACTTGTGAGAGATGTCGAAGGAATATGAATAGATAGGATGCAGCGCATAACAATGGAGCAATTCAATATATATCACGATATGAACTTGTTCAATAACGGTGATGTGATCGTTAAACTAATTTCCGGTATGTCGATAAGCTTTACATTTGTCACTGAATGACGGGGGCAGCAGTCAGCTCGCACAGTGCGACCATTTCACTCGCAAATGCAACAAAAATCTTGGTGTGCAAACATGAAATAAAATGTAGGCACACTTTGTGCTAGTGACTTCTAGCCACTATGTTAGCAGATCTAATATGCTCAGTTGCACATTGTTATCAAATTCCCGTGCACAAGGAAAATCGTGTGGCGCGCACTGGATACCTGTTCCAAACATGGTTCCACTTCCAACAGTGTGAGTGCGTAATTGTGTTTATTGTTAGATATTATAACTACACTCATGCACGTTGAAAAGTGTGTTTAGCTGTTCAAATCGAGTCTCGGAGCTGAACACAAACACACTCTCATATTAGTTACCTCGTCATCACAGCTAGCTACATCTAACAGACAAGACACTAACAAAACTGGTATAAAAAATGCCGGCGAATGATTCATGCTTGTACGGTTAGAGGTGGATGTGCGATCACGACGCCAGCCAGCTTTAAAACTGTGCTAAAGACCTGTGTTTACCGTACTCTCACGTGAAGCTACATTGTACGCCATCACAATATTACGATCTCTATAGTACAGTAAAATTATGCATCGTTTTATATGGCTATTAATCTAAATAGGAAGTTATAATAATATATCTGTATAGCCTAACTTTTAAAGATATAATCCATTCAAAATAAGGTTTGCTCAAATTGATATTTTCTAGCCTAGTTATGCTGGTTGTCCTTCTCTACCTTGAATACCTCCACATAAAATATGGAGACGTTTTGACATGAATTGAGAAAAAGTGTAGAAAAAATACAATATACCGTACCGTCACAATTGAGCAAATCTACTTTAGTAGATATTATATGATAGGTCAAACCTGATAATGCAGGCCTAATTATCTCTCCTTTGCCACAAACCAAGTCATTCAGACATAATACTATAGAAATTAACATACAATGAAAACAAAATACTAAAGGTGTACAGTATAATTGCATAAGGGTTATGCTTGGTTTGAATTTCGACTTTGCTCCCATATTTTTGGCTGAATAAAGTCAGTGTAGCCCTGCCAGCTGTATTCAAGGTGAACAGAGTAGAAACTACGTGCATGATGACTTGCACTACAGCCAGTGCAAAGCAGTATGGGCTGTTTTCAGGTGCCAACTATTTTTACAGTCTGTAATGTTTTCTGTGGCACGTCTAATTCATTGGACCACAGTGCTTAGTCACACGCACACCATAATGTTACTGACATGTGCTAAAAGGTGAACATTCATTCTAAAATAGTATAGTTTCATAGGAGGTTTCATAGACTTGGCAAATGCATTTTTCTGAAGTTTTTAAGTACTCCGTTGTGGGTGTCCTTAGCAGATATTCTGAGGCTTTTATTGTTCATATCGATATCGGAATTATACCGTATCGACCGAAATTATTAAATATATCGCGATATAAATTTGGGCCATATCGTCCACCCCTAGTTCTCAAACAACGAGGACCTTCACTGTGTGTCGTGGATGTACGGTATTCTGTAGGTTGCCTTTTTAAAAGGCAACTCGCAGTAAAATATAGAAGAGCTATTTTCTCCAAATCGAGATCTGCCGCCAGTGCTGATCCAGAACAAGGAGAAGGTCACTTCATGGAGCTTCTGATCAGAAAATATAATAAGAGCGAGTCGGCCCACGCCTCTTTTTTTCTCCTTTCTCACCTTTCTCCCGGAAGAAGTCGCTTTCCATTCAAATGTAATCATCAGCGAGTGGTAATATGACCTTCATGGCTGCATGTTAAAAGGAGCAAAAGCAAAGCGCATTCAGGTCCTCTGGTCCCCGTGGCCTTTCCAGGATACACAAAGGGATCAGAGAGACAAGCGAAAACCGCCAAGTGAATTCAAAGCAATGGCAGAATAATGGCCCCTTTCACTTTGCAGAAAACTAGAAGTGCACATGCACGCCATGCGCTGAGAAGGGAGCTATACAGTAGAGTAATATTTGTGTTTGAAACACATCGCCTTTGATTGACATTCCGTGCTGCGGCAGCATCATAATCACCGTAGCAACCGCAGTCATAATCGCGTATACATAACAGATACGCGGGTAAAAAAAACAAAAAAAACAATAACAGCGACATGCTACAATACCAATAGTTTTGCAGCTTCTGGTTCCATTTATATTCCTTACTACATTAATCTCATTATCCTTTGAACCTTTTCTCTGGTAATGCCAAATGAAATTTGTATTCTGAGGCCAGGCAAAAAGCTCTAAACTGATTATCCCAATATGAACCGTGGCAGTCCTCGATATTGTTGCGTCTGAAAGGGCCATCTCGCTACTGAATGGGCCCTCTCATATGCCTTCTGAGTTTCATGACACAACGTTGCGTCTGCGTTGCGAGGGATAAATTAAGCGTGTGAAAGTCTAAGCAAAGCCCTCATTTTCCAGCTAATCAAATCTCCCCCTAATCAAATTAGCACACGTAATTCCTCTGGATGCGTCATACAAAAACAGCATTATCCTCTTCCCTCGGCGCTGAAAGGCACTGGAGCAGTGCGGTGCCTCTCTCTGCCCTGCATGAGTGGCCCTCAATGGCAGAGGAGGGCCATGAGGGTGAGGCGTACGGGGGTCGGCGGTGTGGGGGAGGGAGAGAGGGCGCGGTTCTTCCCAGTGGCCCCGACGGGGAAAGGCACGGCCGGGGTAAACTTTTGGCAGCGTTCAAGTTCCCAGCTCATTAAAAAAAAAAAGCCCTGGCTCCATGGACACCTCCAGGGAGCATTGGAGCATTGGCTAATGAGGTACTTGTTTAATTTTCTTTCAAAGGGCTGGACATCTGTGGGGGGGGGGGGGGGGGGGGGGGGGGGGGGGGGGGGGGGGGGGGGGGGGGGGGGGGGGGGGGGGGGGGG
>JAODLL010000006.1:3304280-3319001 GCA_026546735.1 Forbesichthys agassizii | reverse complement strand
CCCGAGACAGAGCACGTTTAGTTCACGGAGACAACAACCCTTGTTTCATTTGTCAAGTCTTGCATGTGCTCCATCAGACAAAGCCGCTTCGAGCGGAGTCATTTCCCTCTCTCCCAATTACAAATGAGTCCATTAGTTGGTCTGCGCTGAGCCCTCCGCTGCCTCCCAGTAATGGCTTGTGAGATTTCCATCATAATCATAATGGCTCCCAAAGCAGCCATGAGTGCAGATGGAAGGTCGCTCGTGGGCAATGAGCTGTCCCGCCACCCAGAGGGGCGCGGGCCTTCCGCTGTGTCACGCGGCGCCTCCCTCGACCTTGCACGTGCGCACGCCTGCGTTGTCTCACCGCGTGATGAAGAGACGGTCGGATTAAGGGAGGGGAGGATGGGGGGGGGATGAGGGAGAATAAGATGAAGAACAAGCACCCGCGCGCGCGCCTGGCGCTGATAAACATCGTGAAATTGGTGTCTGGGCCGCGACTGTAGACACTCCATCACGCGACGGCAGCCGATGCATGAATGCTGAGACCAAAATGCCAGCCTCGCATTAGTCTGCACACACTGACATTCTCCTGGTCTGCTTCCCGTCGTCGTGCCGCTGTGTTGCCGAAAGAGAAATATCATTATGGGCCCGGCTGCCGCCAGTAGTATGACTCACTGCCGCTTGACATTCCGCGCACGTCGAGGTTCCTTTCACCGGCCCTGGAACATGCCAGCCAGCACATCTGCATCTTTCTGCCAATTATTTTCTGAATGTAGATTTTTTATAGCGTTCCCTGAGTGGGTGGTGTTTATGGCGCTATAGCTAGCTAGCTGGCTGGCAGTATAGCAACACAGCCTGTGGGACTTATGTGGCACGTTATATGCCCGACTGTGTGACCGACTGAAGAACAATTGTGTTGTGAAAAGGGTTCAACGCCTAGCTGACCTGACATTCTCATGCACAATTCCAGTTTAATAAAAGGCCTGTGTTTGACTGTGGCTCCGGCGCATGCATGAAGACACTTCCATATGTGCAATCAATAAAATACAATCACGGCGGACTGTGTAGTTCTTTGACGTGTTCAGAAAAATAGGACACCATTTTGTGTAGACGCTTCTACTGTTTGTACTGTAAGGAGTCATAGAGGCACTAAGGAATGCAGCCGTGGTACTATTTAAGTACGCTTGCCTCTGTGATATTCCTCCTGGGCATGTTAGTTATTTTCTTAGTTTATCGAGATATGATTCAATCACCATCTGTATGAAACAGAAATGAAGCCACAATTACAGTATTAGACATACTGTACCGTGACTGGATTCCACTGGCAAAGTCCATGTAAGCTTCACACTCGCACAACATAATACAGTGAATTATTAATGGCAGTAGCAGTGTAATAATCAGTGGGTACAATTGAAGGGTGTGCCGGCCCCTGCAGTCTGGGGCAACTTAAAGACAGCTTATCTCCTACATAGTTAAATCAAAAAGAATGGGGGTATATTATGCTTACACAGCCTTTGTTTTACATTAGCCGTTAGAGTGTTCTAATGATAGAGAAATATACATAAGGGTCAGCCATGGTTCCACACTGAGGTTGAGCCCCATGGGAGGCCTGCCATATCCCTTCTGCTTTAATTTGAAATAATTCACAGGCAAAATGGTGGCGACATGATTTATCCCTTATTACATTGCTTCTTAAGAAACTGTCAGGCAGCCTCATGAATTCATTCATCTCCATAAGCTTCCTCAGAGCCACTTAGAGCCTGTGTAATCTGGGTGAGACCCCTTATCTCTTCATTTGCACAAGCCAGGAGACTATCAATTCCTGTCCAGGATGTGGGCCAAGGGAATCAGAGCAGAGGTGTTTGGATATAGCCAGGCCAAATGGCGGTGACAGGGAATTGATCGCATCCTCGAAGCACCACGTGGGTGTTTCGTTTCACAGCATGCGTCTGCATATATTTGGTTCCTCGTAGTGTGCCTTTAATTCAATGTAGGACACTATCGGCAGACGATTTTCCATTATGAATCACTGATGTGTTTTCATTGTGCTAAACTCAACACAGTGGCCTCATAAATCTAGACAATGGCTGAGAGCTTATTAAGAAACAAAATGGATCCCGTGAGGATGGAGCGCCCACCAAGCTGGGGAATTTCATTTAATTTCCCTGGGGCCATCTATGTCTTGTACACATAATTAGTTGCCCAACACGCAATGCTGCTTGTGTTTTGTCAATAAGTCCCCCCAGGACCAATCAGGACAGGGGTCGGACATGCCTCTGTGACCTGGGCTACCAGAAACTAACGGCACCACCTAATTACGCTGGCCCTAACAAGCAGTGTGCTCGTGGCAGAGAGGAAAAGATATTGGGCTGGGGAATGAAGGGAAGGAAGGGGAATCAGAGAGGGAGGGTCTATAGCTTACAGCCAATCCTATGGGGGCCTGGGTGTGGTTTTGGAGTGGTTGTGGCTGCCACCTCACAGGCTAGGGTGCTGTTGTTGACGTATAGTCCCTCATTTAGGATCGTCCCACGGGCTCACGCACTACAGGCGATTAAGGACAGCGCGTCCTGCCTACCACAGTGTTTACACATTTGCAGTAGGCAGCAATACTATGCAAAATGTACGACGCTACACGTGTCGATTTATCGTTACTCAACACTTTACATTATTATATTTTGTTGAAGACAAATAAAGAAATAGTAATAATATTGGATGTAATATCAGTATATTCATACATTATCTCTAAATATTAATCAGGAAACTACTGTGAGCAATAATGTGAAATTTGGGATATTACATAAGCTCAAATATATAATAGTATACAGGTATAGCTACATTATAGCGTGCCGGGCATACAGGCCTTACCAGGGACGGAATTCAAAACTTAAAGGTACAGTCAGCTATTGCAAGCTAATTCTAAGATAATACACTTCGTCAAATTCGCCAAATATCTCCTCGCATTTCGCTATCTTACCGTTCTCTGTGCGTGTTGAACAATGTATCTGATACTTCTACTCAGACCTGGCTCCGTAAACAGGAACATAAAAAAAGTGGCAAACACTGCTCACAACAACAAGAGGCGTAGTGCTAGGCTTTGCTTCACGCTTTGATTTGAGCTCAACGATAGCAAGTTTTCTCTAGAACGACTGACCCTGCCTTTAAGACTTGCAGTATCATTCACTGAGACAACTTTCATTACAAAAACATCCAGTCCAGAGGTGCTATTGCTGTCATCAACCATCTGACTGAAACACACACACACACGCACACATATCTGGTGGAGAAAGGCTGCACTGGTTTGAGAGACAAAGCCAATTCCTGTAGGTAAGCTGAAACTGCTCCTGGGAGGAGGTTGGATCAGCAATGAGCCAGTCAATTCTAAAGCCAGCTGTCGGCAGAAATCATGGGCTAGACCAAAGGGCAATGCTGGGGCAGTGTGTTTCTGCACAAGTGACTGGGGCTCAGTAGCCAAGGCTTATGGGTAAGGTGAGCCGAGCCTCGACTGACATCCGCCGAGCACCGAGAGAGAAGTTTAACCTCTGCGTGTCAGAGAAGTCCCTCTCAGCTGGTAGTGCAGCAGAGGCACAGTGCAGGGGAGAGACTGGAAAGGACACAGGCAGCAACGGACGAAGGCTCCTGCATAACAACATCATTTTTTGTGTTTTTTATTCATACACAGGAGGCCAGAGTTTCCAGGGACAGTGGTTTGCACCCAAAGGCTGCCTGCATGCATTATTAAAGGACGGTAACTGGCAACACCGCCTCATAAATAGAGATGAGCACGGGGGCACCCGAGGATCCAGGCCACTGCTCTCTCTTGATCGGCCACAAATCCACCGGCCTAACAAGACCCCCGCATGCATGCATGCAGAGCGGCCCTTTCTCAGTTGCCCTGTGATTGGCGGTTGCCTTTACACCCGACACGACGACACCGCCATTTCTCATGGGTATTAACAAGCGTTTTTTTTTTTTTTTGGGGGGGGGGGGTTTGTGGGAGGGGAGGTGTGAGTTTGGCTAAATAGGGCGTGGTTGAACAAATAATGGCCGCAATTACGTTAGCTAAACTATGCTCATGTGATGTGCACTGCTAGTGAGGGACATTTACATCAGATTACTTTGAGCATCTAAGGGCGTACTTTAGGTTGGCTAATTGGTTTTAGGACAATTATTTTGTCCACATAATTGTTCCACTGGAATATGTCCTTGATGTCCGACGTGCATCCCATACCTTCAGATTACTGAGCATGCAGTGTTTTTCAGCTTGTACCGACACTGCTCGGTGGTTCTTTGATACCCACAAGTAAGTAGATAGCTCGTGTGTTGTATATCTAGTTGCTCCTGAATACTCTCTGCCGTAGACCAAAGTGTTCCCTTTGAATGCTGTTTGTAGTGAAACAACTGTCGCGTCGATCACTTCAGTTCCGTCCTCCGGGCACGTTTGCGATCACACTGATGCGTACCGCGCCCGAGTCCAACCACGGTTAAACGTGCCGCACCAGGGCACGGTATGGAGCGATCACACTAGTCAAACGAACCGGACTTTGGGGTCAAATGAGGTCAGGCACGGTTTAACTGGGGCCCAGTGTGAGTATGCCCAAAAGAACACATCTATTTGGATTTTCGTTTTTTCATCTTTTCCTTACAGACGTGTGTGTGTGTGTTTTGATAGCTTTCATATTGTTTCCACAGCCAAGCCTTCGTCTATGAGGCCACACTCATAAAGTATCTGATAGATGTAAACAGTTTGCCTGGAAAATTCATCCTTTCCAGGCCAGGAAAGAGGAAATGGATTTCTTTATTCACAAGAGTGAACACCTCAGCCAAACAACATACTTAAGGTTTTTGTTCACGATTGAATTATTTTAGCTATTGCCTATGTCTTTGGCTTGTGTTGGGAATTGAATCATTGGCTTTGAAACCTGATTCATTGTGGTGAGAGATTTTCTTCCTTTCATTCAATTTCAAGGACTTGGCAACCTTGCCCTATTCAAACGCACATTATTACCTTATTTTGTTGCTATAAATGAATGGTGACGCTGAGCTCGGAAGAAAATACCACAGTTTGTATAATATTACATCTCAAAGCAGGAGTCAAATCTATTACAGTGCCAATTGTTTGATACCAGAAACTGTGGGCTGAAGCATATCAAAACTAGAATCAGCAGATAATATAGTTAAAAACACAATTTAAATGATTCCATAAGGCCTCCAGGCTGTGGTGTGCACATTTGTAACTAAGCTTCTCTTACTACGATCATGACACTAGATTATATTTAAAGCCAAACCAGAACTATCCTCATAATTCAAATTAAGCACAGTATTACTGTCCTACACTACCTTTACACACACAAACACACACACACACACACAGTACATACTGATGACCAGAAATAAATGTGTGACTGTAATTCAACTTTATCCTGTAATCCATAGGCCAGGGCTATTTAACTCCAGTCCTGGAGGGCCGCACCCTGCATGTTTAAAATCTCTCCCTGTTCCAACACACCTGATTTAATTGAACGGGTCGTTATTCTTGAGTTGAATATCCCTGCCCATAGGCAGTGATAAGGACAGAGAGGAGGCCTCTTTAAAAATCATAGACAGTAACATTACTGTTGTTACTGTATGAGACTGGTGGCTAATGGTGGTGTTGATTGAGAAACTCTGGGTTTCACCATACTATATAATTGCATGTTTTATAACTGCTGAAGTGTTAACCTAGCCAATCGTGTGATTGCACATATGCAAACATATTATGGGGCAAAGACACCAAACACATTTTACTGGTGATTCTGTATGTATTTTTGCATGTTTCATGTAAAAGTGCATGGCTCTCTCCCAAATAATTTAGATAGGGGCCTTATTCCAAAAATAACCAGAGAAGTGTTTATGTACGTATAACCCCCAGCCATTTCCAAGATGGCTGCCGAGCGGCCAGACTTGTCTATATGGTCTGTTGACCTAGGCCAGCCACATTGAATGATTTTGATGTTGCCTGCATTGCACCCAAATGCATTACCCTATGTACATAATCTGTCCGACAACAGGATGCAGGATGACATGCTCATAAATGCTGAGGGGAGCTGGGGATCCCGCTGATTATTGTCCACATCTGAAACGCTGAGCGTTAGCAAGCGGTGATGCACTCTGACAGAATGGGGATTTACCTGCTGGGACAGCAATAGGGCTTGAGGGTTGACGGGGGGGAGGGAGGGGAACATGCTAAGACGCTAGCTACCGTAAATGGGTCACATTGAGGCACATGCTGTCGCTGAGGTTGGAGGATGGTCACAGTCCCAGAAGCATTATGCTGCCACAGCCCCAAGACTACTCAGTGTGAACTGGCTATATCTGCCAAATAAACAAGTTAAACACTGCTGTTCTGCTGTTTTGTATACAGTAGACCAGACCTGGTCGCCCGCAGGGATGACAAGAGTCGCCCGCAGAGCATGTTCTAAAAATAGCACTATTTGCCATGGAGCACCATCTAAAAATGGTATTTAATTGTGTTGCTTCTTTATTTTAAACCAATAACACTTGCATTAATGTAGATTTGAAAATGACCCTATAAAATTTTACATTTTCAAAACAATGTATAAATTAACTGATCTTGTCAGGGGTCAAACTTCAATATTGTCTGCGTGACAACAAACCATCTCACTATGCTCAGACAAGCAAACCGCCACGGTTTGCTTGTCTACGGTAGCAACTGTAATAAATAAACAAAGACAAACATGGCAGAAAGCTCAATGTAGTATTTTTGCAATGATTGTGAGTAAGATATTTTTTGTAAACAAAGTAGGCCTATCGCATTTGTCTGACTGTGGCGACGGCAAAGTGAAGCAATTTAAAGACACTTCTCTCCGATGTCCAAGTGGAAGAGTGTCGGCTATGTACGGGAACTTCACAGAGCAGCTGAACCGGGATCTGGTTTTACATGCAGGTGGTTTTAGTAGCCTATCCAATGAGAGTCCATGTACAGCAGCAGTACCGCAGCTGGTGATGTTTATCCAAACGGTGTTTGATGGAAACGGCACGTCACATTTAAAGATGTGACAGTTAAAGGTATTGTAAGCTAATACACTTTTTGTAAAATTCAACAAACACTGTACCTCCTCACATTTTGCTATCTTACCGATCTTTCTGCATGCAAAAAAAAAAATCTGGTAGCCTACTTCTACACAGCGTTGTGCTCCGTAAATAGGAACACAAAGTGGCAAACATAAAGTGGCAAACACCGCTCACTAGTACAACAACGGCGCTATGCTTCAAAATGTACTGCAATATGTGATGTAGGCCTAACAGGTGTGACTTCAAACACAATGAATCAACAAAAGTGCTCATTCATACAAAACTGTCAAGAAAGATACAGTACACACAAATAAGAGATGTGATAATGATGACTTTCAAATGTTCAAACGAAAAGATTGAGATTTAATAACAGAAATGGTGTTGCATGTATCTGTGATAACATCACATGTGTTGTTATTATTGTGAGGAATCATTACCAGCAGCCTATTTATGAATATTTATTAATAATATTATCAGTAAAGGTGAATAATGTTCCTTTCTTATTCAGGACGTTTCAAACAAGTAGCCCTTCATACTACTAAATAGTACCTTTGAAGTAGCGCTCAGCTCCAAAATGGTTGGTGACCCCTGCAGGAGACCTTTCGAGACCATTTCAAGACATGTCACGTTACATCCACTGCCTTAATGAAGTCAGTTGTCTTAATTCACTTATTCTGATTTGAGCACAAAGATCACTCGCAATAAAATATATGTCATAAATATGTCATAACACTAAAAGGACCTTACTGTACATGAGCGTGAAAGGTTTTAAGGAAAAACTGCAACTAATAAACAAAAAAATGTACACAGCTATATTGTAATTCCATTTTATCCCACTAGGTCACAAACAATTTGTATAATAGATGTGTTAGTTTTACTTACTGTGTAGTGTGTATAAGAGAAAATATCTGTCGCGTTGGGTGAAATAAAGACCATACAGACCTTATCTGTTGGCATGGCAATGGCACAGATAGAGGCAATATAAATAAACCATACAACTCACAAGTTGCTTTGACATTTTAGAGTGTATGTGTGTGTGTGTGTGTGTGTGTGTGTGTGCGCACGCACGGGGGAGTAATTCTGTGTCAATTAGGCGACATCCATTTAATTACTTGTGCGTCAGTCAAGTCAGAAGGGGTGGGATTTTTTCCCTGACCTTCTCTCTCTCTCTCTCTCTCCCTCTCCCTCTCTCTCTCTCTCTGTTTGGCGCTCCACAAGGATATTACTGTAATGCTGGGAGGGGAAGTAAAGACAGCAAGGGAGGGAGGTTATGGTTGGGGGGGAGGGGATGGGGGGGGGGGGGGGAGTGTTGCTACCTGCTGACCTGGTCATCCATCAAACTAGGCCCATCCACCTCCCCAGCATCTCTCTCTCTCTCTGCCAGGCCCAGGATCTCCACATTAATTTCTCATCTGCAGCGCCCTAATGAGCTCCGCCTGCTCGCCCACCTCTGGGACCCCGCTGATTACCAGATGGGGAAGGGGGGCCATTTGTCAATGGCAAGGGGTGGCATTTACACCGCTGACCTTGCTGCCAAGGAGAGGAGGGGGGAGGGGGTGGGGGGTGTGGGGGGGGGTGGGGGGGGGGTTAGGGTGTTTTGACTCCAGTCTCCTCTGAGCGGTGCCGTGTCTGTTGATAATCTCTGTCCTGCTCGCCTCTGGATGGGCTGGGGGGAAGCCTTTATATTTTACTCCCACAGATGGTTAAAGCTGCATGGAGATACTCCGCAAACTGGCGGCCTCTCTGGCCACCAGATGCAACTGCGGCCTGGTTCCGTAGGGGGACTTACACCTTACAACCATCATATGTTTGTTCTCTCTCATTAAAACGTAACACAGCTTTAAGAAGGAGCCATACAGAGGGTTGGCTTCATTTGTATCTCGGAGACGCGCGGCATGTGGAGTTAGGTGGGCAGCGCAGGGGCCTCTGAGGGGCGGATTTGGTGTTTGTGGTGTGGGTCCACGACACTGGCCAACCTTGGCCGAGGCTTCTGGGACTACAGCGGTATCCATCACAGTGGCAGCCCCGAGACCCTGACCAGGGGGCTTTGTGTGTGTGTGAGTGTGAAGGGGGGTGCACACAAGTTGCTTGGGGAGGGTGTGTGGGGGGATGGGGAGGGGAGGGGGGGAGGGGAGAAACTAGTAAAAAATGTAATGCACTCTGCAGAGCGGTCATGTCATACTTGGTTATGGAAAATAATCCCAGATGCCCGTGGTGCTAAAATGGAGCTGTAATGTGCTTGCCTCCTAACCCGGCCTGACAGCTATGATGTACGACTAGCATTACCGGAAAATATCACTTCAACTAACCCATGATCCGGCTCCGCTAAGGGTCATATTATCCATGAGGAACAAATTACACCCCCCCTTTCCCCAAAGTAAATACAAATCCCCAACACTGACAGGGTACAAAGCACAAGGGGGAGGTGGGGGTAGTCGGTGTGTTACCTATGACAACGCAGTGCGGAGTGACAAGGATGATAAAGTGAATGACAAATCACTGGCTGACAGGGTACTCTAGTGCAATCAGCCCCAGCCTCGGCCTGGCGAGCACCCACTCAGGCCTGTAAACACTACTCTCTTCCTTTGGGTGGTGGGGGGGCTAAAACACATAATCTTTTAATGCCGACAGGTCGCTCTCTCCTTTTTATTACCCTGCCTTCCCACTGCGGCGGGGGGAGGGGGGCCCGCACGTGTGTGTGTGGAGGGCGGAGGGGGTGCGTGGGTTGGATATAAAATGGTTTTATGTACAGTGCTGCCGAGTGATTGAGAAACACGACTCCTCTGCAGTAATTGCCTGAGGGCAAGCGCGGCAAAACAATAAAAGGAGGAGAAACAGCAAATATATTACCGCTTCAGATCTTTATTTCATGTCAAGGACAAACAGGCTCTCTCCGGCTGCGTTAAAGCATCCCTCGCCTCCAATAGGGGCAAGCAAATTACAGCACTCTCTTGCATGGCCATTAATAAGACGCAAAGCATTTTCCAAATGGCATTTACAGCTTGTAGCTACTGATGGAGGATTGTGGGGGGGGGGGGGGTCTCTGGGTAAATAACACTTAGGTTAGGTATGGCTCCACGTGAAAACGACTGTACGGCGGCGGGTAGTTGGTCATGGAATAAAAACTGCTATGGAATGATAACGTCCTGCATTTCACGGCAGTGACTCATTGTTTTGATAAAAAGCCTAAGTAGTTCTAAGAGTGAGCAGTTAAAGGTTTTTTTTTTTTAAAAAGCACTTGAGCACAAGCGCTTATATATTCACACAAAAAATATTTGACTGGCAGCTTCAAGGTGCCACTTACCAGCAATAATCACTTAAGCATTAGCAAGCCTGGAAACAGTGTGTCCCCGTGTGTGCGCACTGTGATATTACAAAGACCTCTAAGAGAAGCAGTTGAACTGGCACCTTTATTCCCCACTCAAAAGGTTCCAATCTAAAAGATTAGCTTCATGATAGGGAAACCGTTTTAAATTAAATATTCAGAAAAGGTAGGGTGTGTATTGGAATGAAAAAAAACTTAAAACAAAAGATTGTATACATGTGTGCATATACATGTGTCCACCCCATCTCCCCTCGAGGGATGTATGACTGTCTGTGCAGCTGAGGGACAGTGCAAGCCCATGCATAAACATGTGCACATTAGCAGTGGCAGCCATTTTACATTCACTTTGCCCTCATCAGCCCCACTAAATGGTCTCAGATGGCGGAAAACCTGTTGGCATTAACTGCTCCATGAAACGGCCCGGTGTTATTGTGGCTTTAGCAGATGCACATCAAAGGCACCGCAGGCTAAAAGAACCCGGTTCCTGGTGCCGTGCTTGCCAGCGCTGCCATGCATCGTAATTGGCCACAAGCTGTTCCAAATGTACAGGCCTCTCCGACCTGGGCCTAAAATAAAGGCACCACCTGATCCAGCCTGGCTCTTCTCCATCACGGAGGTGCGGGGAAGGGGAAGAAGACTACAGTGACACAGCTTGCGACTGTCTACGTGTTAGGGCTGTCCCGAATACCATTTTACAGGCTTCAAATAATTGATGTTATTTCCCGAACGAGTATTTGAATACTGACCACTTCACCATTACAAACACGCAACTATAATTAATTATTCATAACCTGTTAAAAATCAAAGTGGACAGCAGGACCGTTTGCGGGTTTTCAATAGCACATAACTGTACAACAGCAAGTAATCAATGCTTTAAACTTTGAGTCAACTACTCACCTATGAAGATTGTTAGTCAATACGAGTGTGTGTTGAATGAATGGCCCTGAATTAACTCTTCTTTCAGACAGAGCCAATTGCAATTGATTGTGATTATGACCCAGTGTAGGCAGGCAATTACATTTTTAACATGTGTTTATAGGGTAGGGTTATAGAAAGTAGATATTAATGGAAAAACATGCATGCATCATGTAAAAATAACGAATACTCAAACCCCAATATTTAAAATCGAATACATACCCAACGAACGAATACCCAAATAATCAAGTATTTGGGGCCAGCCTTACTACGTATTCATGACAATGAACTCCTAACTTGACAGCTTAGGATAGAGCTGTCACATACCATTTTCAAAACCATCTGACCAGTGGGGGAAATAAGGCCAGTTCTTCCCTGAGGAAATCCATTTTAGCTGCACAACTTCAATTCCATATGGACACAGCCAGTACACATGTTGACAAACACAGACTACAATACATGCACTTAGAGCTGCGTATTTGGCAAGAATCTGTCGATATGTATCTCGATATAGGCGCCACAAATCGATATATTGTGATATTTGTAAGCGGGGCGCTATATAGCGAATTATAATTTGTGGAAAACTGTCATAGCTATGCTAATGTGTGGCACCGCTGAAAGAAATGACAGAAACCTGCTCAGGGACTTCAGATGGAAATTCACTAAAGCAAAATCTGGAAACAAACATCTTTCCTTACTTTTGAGGTTAATGGTTTTTGTTCATGGTCCCTTCTACAAATAAATTAGGTCTAAAAAAATATACAAACACACACACACACAGGCCTGTTTGTGTGCAACCTGTCTGTCTACAACCTGCCTGCTTGCAGCCTGTCTGTCTACAGCCTGCCTGTCTGCAGGCTGACTGCCTGCTGTCTGTCACCAAACAATTGTCATGTAGCTTAGAGCTCATTCCACGGGCCACTCTGTAATCACCAGCTCCTCCGACAGTGTTGGCTGTCTTGCTGGCACACGCTCGCATGGGCACGCACACACACACACGCACGCACGCACACATAGCGATGTGAGTAGCTCAGTCTTATCAGCAGACCAGCAGTTCCTGTCGACACGGCAGAGGCCTTCTACGCCGAGCAGAACGTGATTTCTCCCGGGAACACTTTTCCCATTTCCTACTTCTGAAGGGAAACTAAATAAGCCACGTCATTTGTCCTCATCTGAATACATTTGACCCGTTAAGAAAAACGACTCCTACTCCCTCTGCCTCCGTGTGTCCTCTTATATATTTATTTATTCATTCATTCATTCATTATTATTGATTTACTATGTTGTGGTGTAAAGTCACAGGGAAGAACACAGCCATTGGTAGAGGTCACTGAAGGGGTGGGAGGGCAGTTAGTAAAGTATGAATATGTGTAAGGTGGGACAACACTTTTGTGCAGGGGCTGCAATTACACCCCCTGCCCCCCACAGCCCACCCCCTCATAAAGGCCTAGCATGATCACAGAGCTCTTTGCCACAAGGGCGGCCTATTCACTAATTTGCTCCTCCGTTTCTTTAACATGCAATTAATCAACGACAGGAAGGTGTAGTCAGTGCTGTTCATCAGGTACGTAACACCAGCCAGGGTGAATTAATACAGTCACCGCTGGGATTAGAGCTAATGTCGCCCCCCGCGCCCGCTCCCCGAAACAAAAGGGAATTTGCCACAGAGACAGGAGCAATTTAAATCGACAACACTGAATAATGACTCAATTTGTCGCAGAGTCTAAACACCAGCAGCAAATGGCATTACTAAATCATTAGAATGGATCTGGACCTCTAGTTGGGAGTCACTGGGTAATGTGGCTGCTCGGCGAGATACGGAATACCAACAAATGAGAAAAAGGACAGTAATGCACTGTAGTGTTATGGTCGATGCTACGGTATGACTCACAGCAGGAACTGCTGATACGATGCTTCTGATAAGCCATATTTGTGTAGCCGTACAGAACATTAAACACATTTCATTACGGAGAGGTAAACTTACCTGAGATGGGAGAAGCATAACTAATAGTTTAAATACATTATTCATTACATACTGTAACTGCTACTACAGCAACAAAAGTTGCAGTTTCTATGGCTCAGTATGTACATACTGTAGTGATACATACCACTGTAGACACACGTCGAAAGAAATGTTGATAAAAGACAAATCCACATTCCATGGAGGCATAAGCAGCTCCATTTAAACATAAAATCATCCCTAAAACCCCCTAACAGCTTGACATAGAGTCATTCATAATTAACGATGAGTTAATTAAGGCTTTCTCATACGTATTAATGGGATGTTCAATTCTAATTACATTTCTTAACACTTAAAGAAAATCCATTTCCCTATTACAGAACTCACATTGATAACAAAACTACGGAGAAAAATGCACTTAATCGAGGTGAATCTTTAAAAGGTACAAGATATGACAGTAATAAAACAATAACATACAATACAATAAAACAATAAAATACAATACCTTGTCTTCAGAGTCACTTCCACTGTCACACTGTAAGACAAGAGGAGAGATTCACGGTTAGAATGCAGAGCCACTGTTAATAATAATAATAATACATTTTATTTGTATAGCACCTTTCATACACAATCTGCAACTCAACGTGCTTTACAGTTAAAAACATTTGAACAAAGGATGAAGGGAACAAATTAAATTAAACAAAAAGAAATAAGACACAATGGAAAACTAGGCAAAAGCCATGAAAATAATAAAAAGATCACTGTACATCTTTGGGTTTGATCTGAGTCCAACGTGTACAGACGCCCTAATGTAATTCACCGTTGCAAATGACAAATCTTATCAGCTCCTTAATGGGGAACTGCACACAGATTAGCGTTGCCGTATTCAGCAGCTCTGTGGCATCGGATCGGTTCATTAGCTGACACAGCCGCTGAAATAGGAGGCAAACTGTGAGAGGAAATCTCACAGAGGCAGCCACCCCGTGATAAAATGTAAATAAAATAATACAAAAATACAAACACTCACACCGAGTACTGTATCAAAATGGTGTGCGCGTTTGCAATTTTAGGAGGGAGAAATCCTGAAGAAGTGGGGGACTTTGAGGGTGCAGAAGTGGATGGATTTCATTTTTCTTTTCCAATTTCAATTTCAAGGTCCACTTAATTCTTTTATCAACTAATTAGGGTGCCGCTGGGTGACTGGCGGCATGGAAGCCATGCATATGGCTGTGGTGCCGAGAAGCACTGGAGTAAGTAATGAAGAAGGCACTGGGGAAAGGCGGTCTAGCGGCAGGGGCAGAGTGTGTGTGTGTGGGAGGAGGAGGCGGTGTCCAATAAAGCAAGGGAGGGACATTGTGTCTGTTACCACAGTGACGTGATTGACAGACCCAGGAGACAAGACACATACGGCCTCCTCTCTCCCTCTTCCCTCTCTCTGTCTCTCTTGGGGGGGGGGGGGGGGGGGGGG
>JAODLL010000006.1:3273449-3294717 GCA_026546735.1 Forbesichthys agassizii | reverse complement strand
TATACATACATACACACACACACACACACTGTACACACGCACAACTCCCCTCTCTCGCCGCCTCCTTTCAAAGAGGAGGAAAAAAAAACACGGAGGATTAGTTTCTGTGCCTATAATCACTTAACTCCTCACACCTGACGGAACACTATTAACTTTGACTGTCTCCAGTGACCCTGCGGGTCGTTGCCCATCACATCAAGTTTTTATTAGGGAATTTTCCTCATCATTAGCCGTGGCCTGGAAACGACCCATTAATATTCATACTAGCAAACCAAAATGAGGTCCCGACAATTTTTCATCATCCCGGGCTATCTGTGCAGCTGCTGCCATTAGGAATGGCCCCAGTGCTGCACATTTACAGAGCGTCATTACGGGCTCCATAAAGCCCGTGCTCTGGGCCTGCTGTGATGGGAAGGAGGGCAAGGTAGAGATAGAGGAGACGGTTGTGGGGCCCAGAGCCAACTGACACCCGTCTGAGAGAAAACTGTCTAGCGCTGCCAACAATCTGCCTGGAAGTTTCATCCATAAAGACCAGCGCTGTCACTGCTAACAACCCCTACAGTCTCTGCCAGGGACACGGCTGACAAACGGAATAACAGAGACTTCCCTCGGTGCTTTCACGTTAGAGCACACATTGTTTATCAGACCGAGATGGCAGATAGGAAAGAGAGAGAGAGAAAAAAAAACAACCCGTGTCAGGGCTTCTAGGAAGCGCTGACATTTTTGAGGATCAACTGACATACAGTATAGGGCTGTCCTATTGAGAGGCAGTGTGTGGTCGTCTTTAAATAAACACAGAGCGGTGTAAAAAAAGAAAAAGAACGAAAAGTGTCACACCGTCAGAAATGTGGTTATAGAAATGGAACCATTATAAAATAGGATTTCTCACTCTGCATGAGAATTCTAGGAATCTCTGAGTGAACACCCCCTGAATATCCAAGATGGCCGCCAGCTTTACAAGAAGACTACGGTAATGATGCAAGTGACTCTCCCTCTCTGGCACTCTGTTACCCGGGGAAGACATTTTTCTTTTCTGTTGCTAATAAGAGATGTATTTCAGTATACACACATCTGTGATAAAACGCTGTTGAGCGACAGTGTGCGAGGCATCTGTTCACTGATAACAATCCTCTCTCTTTCCCAATCGCCTTACCTGAGACTCGCTGATACACACGCTGATCCTGGATTTTTCCGTGCCATGGTGTGATAGCAGCAATAAATCGACAACACCCGGAAAGAGCGAGATACTGTAACCCTTAGTAGAGAGTACTAACAGAACAGGAACCTACAGTATAATTGGTGCACTAAAAAAAAAGCTGTTATATAAAGTCTGCCTATAGTGTTATGTTGTTAAGGAAAGAGAAAACTAAACTTTTACTTTGATACAAAAATGTGTCCTGTTTTAAAGTATGATAGACTTTGCAAACTTGTGAAAACTCTGAACAGAATTAAACAGATTGTGTAGGCTAGAACACTGACTGCTGCAGAGACATACTGTAAGGTGACACACACCAAAACAGATGCAGCTGTTTCTGAATTGTATGTCTAATAATTAGAGTCGTGGTGACAAAAACACTTTGTTATTCCCCTATTATAGCCTAGTGGCTGTCACAGTATACATCAGAGTGGCCTCATTATACAGAGCGTATAGTCAAATAAAACCCAGCGCCGCCTGCATACTCCTGTCAAGATTCTGTCTAGCGCACGTGCAAACAAGCAAAGATGAATAAACATTAGCTGTCGCGGAGAGGCCTAGACTTTGAGCCGTGAGGCTCACAAAGATCCGTTTTGTACGGAGTAAAAATATTTAATTTGAATGACGGATGCGAGGCAAAACGAAATTAAAAGGAACCCGTGCTAACTGTTAAAACAAATTACTTGCAGCAGACTAAATTACATTTGCTGCTCCATCGCTGAGATCAAACGAATCTAGTTAGACTCTGCCGCAGTAATGATTTCCTGCACTCACCTCCGCTTCCATCCCAGGGGTGTTAATAAACACCCGATCTGGCTGGCTGTTTGTTTGTTTGCTTTATTTATACATTTCCCAGCTCTGCCCCATCTCATCGCGCTCCATAGCCTTGCCTGCGCCGCTGGCAGGCTGGGCGAATTAGAGAGATCTAATATAATCCCAGGGACAGCGGGATCCCGCAAAACGTGCTCAATTAAAGCAGTACGTGACCAGCGGGAGCTCCCCCTGCTGGAGCACTGGCTGAGTGCGATTAATTAGCATGTTAAGTGTAGCGGCGTGCTAGCAGCCTGCGAGCTATGGACCAAACACGTCATTCAACCTCTGACATAACCAGCACCAAAACATGACCGCTCTGACTTTAACCCTTCCCCCCTCCTCACGTGAAAAGATTAACAAAAAGGTGAAAAATCTTCTACAGCTTTGATAGAAATAAACCAAAGCTAAGCAATGGGTATTAATAATACATCATTTGAGAATAAAATGTAGCTACAGCTAAACCTGCTAATACCACATCAGTTTTTTTTCCATTAGGCCTACATCCCAATAGTTTCAACCTTGTTAACATAGCTTCAATGTGTCCATGTGAGGGAAAACACATTATTTTACAAATTACACTAAATTACAGATCCTTAAATCCAGCAGATGTACTGTAGTTGTCATTGCTTAATTCATTAAACGCTGTATTTGATTTCAAACCTTCTTGAAATTGTTTTTATGCCATTGCAAAACTGCAGTTTTTTAGTTTCATTTTTTCCAGTAGTGAGTACAGCCTCACAAGACTCTTGTTTTCATATTGACTGGCCCAGCATGGGGTGGACGCCAGGATGAAAGACTGCTGCCCAATGGATAAACATTTGGCTGGGCAATCTAGGCAAAAACAAAAATACCTACAGAGAAATCTTTTATTAAAGAAAGGTGTTTCTACAGATTGTGTTATTGTCCCGATGCTTCTCAGTGTTGTAGGTTAACGTCCCTCAATCATATCAGTTTAGCAGATTACTGGTGAAGGTCATATGAACCTAGACAAAGCAGAAAGCAACTCTGCTAACCTTTATCCTGCACAAAGTGTTTTCACACATAACATACTGGAACTTGAGAGTAGAGGTCTTCACGGGTCCTCCGAGACACGAATTTCCCAAACCTGACCCGAGACCCGGCCCAAATTTGACTCGGATCTTGAGATCTATTCCAAACGGAGCCGACGACTGACATACTTGCTATGATTCTCCGATTTACCAACTGGACCCATTAATTCATTAATAAATATGTTTATAATCTTATATGTATCTTAAATATATATAAGGAAGCAATTACAAAATGTTGTTATGGTTTGACGAAACAGGCATGTTCAGTGGCCCCGGTGAGCAAAACTATTGCTAGCATGTATATGCTACTTGCTTTAACTTGCTTGGGGTTCATTATCTTACCATGGTCCGAGATAGGAATTACACATTGCAATATCGAATAGGTCCAGCCTTGGCTTCCGTTGGTAATACTAAATTATTTTTAAAAAATTGACCAAAATTAATTTGCCGTCAAAATTGCATTTGATGTGTGACAAACTGTGCGTTACTTAAGTACTTGACTATTGATGGCGACATGGCGTCGCCAATTTTTCTGTTTATTCTTTTGGTACTGAACGGGTATTTTGGACCCAAAAATTTAGCATATGGGTCCGTTAAAAAAATAAAATAAATCCATGGTACTTTTTCAGATTTTGGGTCTGTTTGTTGTCGGGTCCATTTGGAACGGATCTCAATTTTGGAGTTTTTAATTTATGCAAATCATGTTTGGTTAAAAATGCTTTGGTTAATTTCAGATCGGGTCCAAATGTTTTGACCTGTGAAGACCTCTACACAAGAGCAAAGGTCACCGTGGATGTGGCAGTGGCAGAAAAACCCCTCTCCCTTCAATCCCTTCATAGGCTTCTCCCTCAGAAGCTATGCCTCCAAAATTGGACACACATTACCAAGCCTAGGATAGTGTTGTGTGGTCTGCACCACTTTGTTTGTGTTCCCCTTTACAGAGCCGCAGGGCTGTGTAGAAACACCATATTATTTTGTCAGCGCACACATATAACGGACAGCTAGCGGGCCGTGGCGAGGTAGTCGCTGAATGTGGCTTACAATCAGAGCTTAAAAGGTCCGGAGCTTTTAGGAGAATCTGAAGTCCTGTCCGTCACGATGTGCTTCCGCCACGAGGGGATCATGTCGTGTTGCTGTTACCCATGTGTGTTGTTAGGGGGTGCTGCTGAGATGCGCATATGTGCACCCATTAAATACTGACCTCTCCTCAGTGACAGTGTCCAATCTAACTCAGCAGACAGTATCCTGCATAATGTATGACCAGCAGTCTCCTCTCACTGACCAGAGAGAGAGAGAGAGAGAGAGAGAGAGAGAGAGAGAGAGAGAGAGAGAGAGAACCTCATGTCAAACTAAATGACTCCACTATTGCATGGTCAAAACATGGCATTAATTCAAGTTGGGCGTCTGGGCAGCGCAGCTTTGATCAAGCTGTGGTTTTAATTAGGAGCCCCGCCATGACACATGTTTCCAGTAATGGGGGTCCAGAGCAAGAACCCCTCAACCTCCAGTGGTTCCAATCAGTGGCGTAGCTATCGCCGGTGCAGCCATTGCAGCCGCACTTGGGCCCGGGATCCTTGGGGGCCAAGCCCAGATCTGTGTATTGCATGCCACCGCTGCATTCAAGAACAATGCGTCTCCCAATATGGAATCACCGCTTCATCGCAACCAACTAATATGACACATGATCCCACTCATGGTTTTACCAAAATAGTATTTTATTTTACAAATACAGAAGTTTTAATGATATCTGTGTGTATTTATGACAATAAATCAAATGATTTTACTTAAAATTATACTATTCATTAGTTTCAATACCTACCACGTTAAGGTAATGTAATGCATTCTGGGATTAATGTATTCAAAGTTGTTTCTATAGTTACCCGAACTCCAGTTCTACGAATGAAGCGCTGCCAAGTTAACCAACGCCAACTCCGGCCACACTAGTTCAAATGGAAGACTTCTCTGATCATTTTCGTGTTGTGTTCACATTGTCTGTTAAAAGCTGTTCTGTGAAGCACCTGCTTCTCAACAGTCAACAGGATAAACTACAGAAAGACTAAATAGACTTTAGTTTATGGCGTTTGAAAGGGAATTTACAGAGACTATGGAGTCGAATTTACTAAATATTTGGATAAGTCACGCCATAGCAGCTAGATCTTAAGATGTCAACTTGTACAAGTAGGCTGTCCCAATAACATGTTATTGCCATATGTCATTTTGCTGTGTAGATGTTGGCCTATAGTTGTTATCTATTATGCGAACAGATATTTCTTTGGAAACAATGTCCTGGTCTGCCATTGAGCCTTTTCATAGGGCCCTTACATTTGTTTTGCACCTGGGCCCGTCGTGATTACGCTATGCTGCTGGTCCCAATATACCTTATGCACCTCCCCCCATTGGTAACCAAGTGGAATGAGAGAGAAGTGAACAAGAATATTGAAGACAAAGAAAAGATGGGTACCTTCTCAAATGAAAGATTGGTAGTTATCTATAATGCATACGCATAAATTACCCCGAAACCTTTAGTTTGGTGTGAGCCACGCTACTTACCGTAACAAATAACAGCAATTTAATTGCAATTTTAAAAGTGTTTAAATTCTGTGTAGGCAAAAACGTAATTACAGCGCCTCATGGTATAAATGATGACTGAGTCAGAGAGAGGTTAAAGAATTAAGATAATAATGGCAATGATCCCAGAGGAGGAATTTGGGAAATTACTCCTGTAAGCAGTGAGGGATGGATTTGGATTAATTTTAAAATAGCTAGCTTTCCTAGATGAAGTCATTCAACTATTCTCATGACACTGCCAGTTTTGAACAGTGTGCATATGAAGTATGTTAAAAACATGATATTATCTCTGCAGGCAATGTCATGGAAGTGAACCCCAGTGGTGTGAACTTGATAGCTGAGAAATGGGCCATTCATCACTCTAACACATCACCAAGGTCAGAAGCCTGTTGCCCCGGGGCACTGTATAGCAGGCGCAATACATTAACACCAGCCGTCCAAGGAAATGTACAATGACTTTGAATGCACCTGTGTTTTTTATTTTTTTTTACCCAGCACTCTTTCCTGGGCTGGCAACATGTGGGAAGCGAGAAAGTGCCCCAAGAAATGTAAGCGGAGGGAAAGAGCATTGCCAGTCTCCTGCTGGTCATCTGCTGGAGGCCAGAGAGATCATCTCCTTGGTGGGGGCATCAGTGGTGTCCCCAGGCCAGGCATGGAATGGACCGTCTCCATGACCCCCCCCCTCCCCCCATCCCTCCACCACCACAGGCCCATCCTGCCGTGGACACCACCATCTGCCGCCTCCTACTGGAGGAAGTTGGCCAGCCAGGCTGCACAAGAGAGCCCCTCTCCAGAATTGGGCGTGGGGCCCGGGGGCTGTGTGGGGTGGAGGAGGGAGGGATGGAGGGAAGGGGTGCTCCCTGGCACTTCAGAGAGAGCCACTCCATAGTAGTCTCTCCCCCCCTCCTCTCTCTCTCACTTGAGCAGCCCTCCAGACGCCTGCTGGAACGTCTCTGAGCCATCTGGGGAGCGTGGAGCGTGGCAGGGAGCAGCTGGACATGCACAGCTGCTATTTAAGCCCTGGCAGCACAGCTCCATCAGTCGGTCCATCAGCAGGAAGCGCGGGCCAGCAGCCTACAGTCACTCAGCTCAGAGCAGAGCATACAGTCACCCGGCTTAGAGCATAGCATACAGTCACCCAGCTCAGAGCATAGCATACAGTCACCCAGCTCAGAGCAGAGCATACAGTCACCCAGCTCAGAGCATAGCATACAGACACCCGGCTCAGAGCAGAGCATACAGACACCCAGCTCAGAGCAGAGCATACAGACACCCAGCTCAGAGCAGAGCTCAGCCTACAGACACCCAGCTCAGAGCATAGCATACAGTCACCCGGCTCAGAGCAGAGCATACAGTCACCCGGCTCAGAGCAGAGCATACAGACACCCGGCTCAGAGCAGAGCATACAGACACCCGGCTCAGAGCAGAGCATACAGACACCCGGCTCAGAGCAGAGCTCAGCCTACAGACACCCGGCCCAGATCATAGCTCAGCCTACAGACACCCGGCTCAGATCAGAGCAGAGCTCATATCCCTCCATAATCCACCACCTCCAAATAATAATTTAAGATATAGCAACGTAGTGCACTTCTATGGGAACAAAAGTGAAGCAAGTCAGGGGTGCGTTTCCCAAAAAGTACCATTGCTAACATAGTTAGCAACTTACATGGTTGGAACTACACAGTTGCGCTGCGTGTTTCCCAAAACCATAGTCTGAACTATGGAGGAAACTACGTTGGTGATTTACATACCGGCAGAACGATGCATCGTTAAATTACGCAGGTGTTTCGTGAAACCATAGTTCCAAGGAATGTTCGTAACGCTGTCGTAATATTGTGTCATTCGAACTACAGCTCTCGAGGTGTCGTTAGAAGAATAGTTTGTGGTGACTGTTATAAACGGCAGAAGATGCAGTCAAATAAGTGTTTTGAAAATGGAACATTGTTGTAAAAGTAGGCCTACTTTTAAATGTAGTCTCTTTCTCAATAGGCCTACATAAGTAGACTATAGTTGCACATGTAGCTTATGCCTACAGTTTACTTTAGGCTATACAGTAGTTCAGTTATAGGATCAAAACAGATAAAAGATGAAAAATCATAACTTTTCTTTCCTTTTATGTTGCATACAGAATATGTCTGTTATTCTAATCTTAATCAAGTAGTGTTTTTGTTGCCGTTAGCATAAGAACAACTCATCGCTAGTGTTCTGAACCTGCGTTATTGAGAGAGACTATCGATCACGCGCGAATCCAATTGAGCCACTGACACGCTGTTTTAAAGCATGTCGGTCATATAGTAGGCTACGTATTTGAAGTATGGATAGTTGTAAATGTTTAGGCTACACAAAGCGAATTTCACTGAATGCAATGTATTGCTAATAATTCCTTCTAGAACTAAAAGAACCAAAGAATGCATTACATTCAGCCCTACTAGGATGAGGATAGAGGGGTTTAAGTATGTCAATAGCGGGGCTTGAACCCGCAACATTCATGTTGAGAGCACAACACACAAACCACTGTACTAATTGCCTGGGCTCAAACTGATCAAAAAACTAATCTTATTCTTCTTATATTATATTAAAAAAATATTCATTGTAGTTAGATTATTTTGATTGTTTCATTTTTTATGTTATCCAATATGAATAGGCCTACTCATATATGTATTATTGTTATGGTTGTTGTTTTAGCCTATTGTAGTTGCGCAGATTGTATGTATAACCTAGATAATAATTTTATAATTTCATATAATCACATCTGCCCTAGGCTATTGAATTCAGGCGTAACATGACAAAGATTGTGTGTTAAAAGTCAGACCGAGCAAATCTGGAAACATTGTAGTTCAAACTACGGTAGTTCAAACTATTGTCATTACCTCAACACAGTTTGTTGTAGAAATATTGTTGTGGCCTCATATTGATTGTAGGTATTTGGGAATAAATGTAATATACTCAAAATACCCATTATCGACCCCAGAGAGAAATAATATTATGGTGAAATCCGTAGACCCCCTATTGACTTGAATGAAACGCTGGTTCGATCTGGTCTGCATTAAGGGTGAAAAGTCCCCCAAAGTTCCAGCCTCTCTGACCATACTGTATAATCTTGATGGGTGGGGGGGATGTGGGGGATGGAAGGGAAAACAAAAAGGGGGGACGGGGGAATAAAGCAAAGTGAATAAAAGGACACATTCCAACAAGCAGCTGTTCAGTCACGTTAGTCAAGTGGAAATGTGGGCGTTTTGTAAACATGTCGGGGTACTACTAGGGTATCTATTCCTGGCAAAGTGCTCTGCCAGGAATATATCTACTCTCCACTTAGAGCTGCACTTAAAGGCAGGGTCAGTCATTCTTGCTAACTTCTACTGTAGTTCAAATCAGAACAGTATCGCTCCGAGGTCCTCCACGGTGGCAGATAACACGTTGAAATGCATTGTGAAGCAAAGCGTAGTACTACGGCTCTGTTGATACGAGCAGTGTTCGCTATTTTGTTTATGTTTCAATTTACGGAGCCAGGGTATTGGATGATTTTTTCAACACGCACAGAGAACGGTAAAGCTAGCGAAGTGCACGCGATATATTTGTGTATTTTTAAACATAAGTAAAAACAAAGATTATGGGAACATGAATCAAAATATATTCATAACATATCAAAACAACACATTTCCAACTGACAGTCACTTTGGACTGGTACAACAACAGTAATTCCAGGCTACCGAGGAGGCACTCTTTTCGGCCACTAATGTTTCCTCTTCGATCTCTATTATGTCGTTAGCTTCCTCAGCCACACATCTTACCTTTCTGTCTAAATCAAACAACCAAACCAAACAGCCAATGGACGCATCTCTCCACCAAACTGCACTTTCTGCACATTTTTCGATATGATATTGCGCAACGTGATATTGCGGTAAAGATACTGAATCGATATATTGTGCACCCCTAATGTACTGTACTGAGCTGATACAGCACTGTAATGTTTGTAGTGACAGAATGTTCCTGAGGACAGCAAAGGCGAAAGCATCAAATGAGCCACGTCATTGTGATACATTTGGTGGAAGTACCTGACAATTACAGATATTAAATGACAGGCCACGTGCCATATTAACAGAAATACACCAGACATGTTCTCAGCAGCAGCATGTGCATGCAATATAAGCACACTCCCACACATACATGCAAGCATGCACACGCACACACATACGGACACACACACCCTCAACTGTGCACTAATGATCAGCATCCATTAGAAAAACGAAAGAAAAGAAGCAATAAAGAAGAACAGGATTCTCAGGAAAATGTCGATTGGCCGCAAGAGACTACACGAGAGGTTTTCTCACTAAGCTCCACAAGTTTTGAATCCTGTGCGGATCCCTAGAGCGCGGCCCCCTCTGATATGAAACTACTGTATGGGAGAAAAAGCCTCCCTGTCAGAAGAACATTAATTAAAGCGTTAAAGGTACAAGAAGTATTGACTTCATCTTCTCTACAAGCAACCACCACCAACCTGCAAACCCCAATGCCCCCAGAGGTAAAGTCTTCAACTCACTCAGGCCCGGCAGCTAACTGGAAAAAAAAGGCCCACTAAGACCAATTAAGGCCTTCACGAGGAGACTGAAAGGAAGACAAATGGAGGCAGAAGGCCCGATTACAAGAAACCTTTGTACAGATGTAAAGCAATTAGAGCAGTCTCCGGGGCCAGACAGTGCGGTACCTGTGAGTCATGGATCCTACAGCCAGTCGAAAGACGGAACAATCCCTCTTTTCTGTTTAGGGCCCCAGTCAGCCTGTGTATTAGTGTCATATATCAGCCGATAGGCCCGGGTATTGGTTTCTCCCGTGCAGGGAAGAGGCAGGAGTCAGCCAAAAAGAGCCGCTCCACCCTCCATTATCTGTCCACAGGGAGAAGAGGGCAACTATAATCCGTTCGGAAGAGGGCATTCTCGATAAAACAAGGGCAAGTAGGAAGTGTGGAGGTTCTCAGGTGCCTGCTTCCACCTGGGAGGTTTGGCAGGGAGGTCACTGGGAAAAAAGCTGGGGGTAATTACACTCCACAGCACCCGCTGATTACCAGTCGGACCACGTTTACCCGGGACCAAGCCATGACCTCCCCCCATCACTACGGAGACACAGATTTCTGACAAGCTCTTAGTCACTGACAGAGGTGAGGTGCAGAACTCAAAGTAAATGCACTCTAGTTGACGGATATTGCAAAATCCCTGGACTCTGGAAAACTGGAATTTTATGACAGGGCTGTTATCACACTTCCCCCCTGCTATTCATTCTATACTCTTCAATTTGTGTCATTGCAGCATCCGACATATAATCTTCTAGTGTGCAGACTGTCCCGATTACAGTGTTTCAGCAATAGTCAAATGTCATTGGTGCTCACGACAAAGACAAAGTTTGGGTCACAGTCTGCGGAGAGTAACAAATTGACCGCTAATGGAAATTTATATCCAATGGTTCCATCTACAATTAACTAAAGCAAAAACCCTCCTCGCGACCCAGGATTATGGAATAATTTTGACAAATGGAGGCTCACAATATAATGACCTTTTCCCCTCCTCCAAGAGGAGACTTGCTTGAGCCCTCATTATTTATGGCCGGCTTTACAAAGCAGGTAGAGGAGAATGAATGTCTGCCCGTCACTGTGTGTAATGGGCCTAATAATGGTGTCCTGTGCGCTGCATAATGAACCCCACCCCCCATACGAAAGCTATCTTACTTTCAAGGCCTCTGAGAGCAGAATATATATTGCCCTGAAAGCCCTCGTAAAGTAGACAGTTAAGGTTAAAAGGCAGGGTCAGTTATTCTTGAAAACGCTTGCTAACTTCGAGCTCATATCAAAACAATATCCCTCCGCGGTGCCAGTCCACACATCGAAATGCATTGTAAAGCAAAGCATAGTACTATGGCTTTGTTGATACGAGCGGTGTTCGCCACTTTGTTTATGTTCCAATTTACGGAGTCAGGGCTGTGTAGAATGCAGAATAGAATCATATTGTTTTTTCAACATGCACAGAGAACGTTAACCTTGCGAAATGTGCGAGGCGATATTCGTTGAATTTGGCAAACAGTGTATTAGCTTGCAATAGCTGTCAATTCCTCTAAGTAAAAGCTCATATCCTGTGCATACCCCTTCATACTGTATTTTCCATAAATTCAATGTAAAGGTCCCTGGACTATTTCCAGCAGCTGCTGAAGCTAGAATTTGTGTGAACCTTAGTTTGCACCTAGCTACAGTATCAAAGTATAACAGTCTGTGATTAACTGACTTTGAGAGGTGATTTAAAAGCAAGTGTGAACTTTTCTACTTCCAATGGTGTAAAAATAATTCTGAAAAATGCATATTACTCATAAAGTACAGGTCACATAAAAACCACGATGTAGCATAATAAAATAGATGTGCTTGACATTGCCAGAGATATAAATCTGTATGCTGCAAAGCTTCATTCAAATGCTGAATAAAACCATTTGAGTTAACAATTCAAGCCATATAAAGTCCCTGGACGCTGTTTTAAGGACCCCAGCAGATGGCATACATATTTGGCACAGAAAAATATCTGTTCTAAATAGTCTTGGCAAATCTACAGGCAAAAGGCAAAAGTTCATGCCAAATACTGAATTTCAATAACAAAAAATAAAACAATCTAGCCATTGGAAAAAGAAAGACTAAGGCCGTGTTCACATGTAACTTCTTTTTTTTTTTTTTTTTATTAAAACAGCTGGCCTGGGAATTTTTGATGTAGAAAAAAAAGCAGCTGAAATGGTTGTTCCAGTTATTGTGGGAAACACCAGGTCTCACTACGCACTTGTGATTGGTCAACTGTCGAAAAAGCGGATGATGTAGGGCGTTTTCTTCTGAGAAGTTGAACTTTTTAAATCTGAAAAAGAAGCCAAGAGCTGCCGAAAAAGCATGTGCGGTAGGGCTTCAATTCAGCTCCTATGGCGCTTTTAAAACATGGTCCGTAGGGTTATAATGTAAAAAAAGAGGGCGACAGCTTCCAAAAAGAAGTTGCGTCTGAACGCGGCCTGAAAGAATAACATTGACAAGACCAAATTACAGTAAATGCCGGACATGTGACACAGTCTGGTTGGTACGCATCACATTTACTGTGGGACTTTGCGGCTTTACTCAGTCCTAGATAATCACCGTCACAATAACATTGAGTGAAGGGGATAAACAAGGTTCTGCTTCAGATCAAGAAACAATCTACAGATCTCTGGGACGATCAGAGACTCTCTGTCCTGATCTGGTGTGGAGGATTGGCCAGCAAACATCCTTTAGTCAAGGGCCAAGAGATTAGGTGCATAGAAATTTTGTTGAGAGTGGAAACACATTTAAGATGTTACAGGATCACATTGGGGGATTTGGAATCAATAACACAGCTGCCAGATAGGGCCATGACGACAAAAAGCGAAAGCTCATATTCTGTGCATATCCCTTCATACTGTGTATTCCATAAAAACCACAAATCTATGATCGTTGTGTTAAAGTCTTGTAGGTGTGAAGAAATACAATAATCGCAGGCAGGAAGGCAAGAGCTTGGAGCGCAAACCAGTGGAGTATGATAAGACAAAGGGTGATTGGCAGCAGATGCAACTTTACTGGCAATAATATCTCTCTCCGAGCTTAGACAGCAAGAAGAGATTATCAATCATTCTCCACACTCTTGCTTTTGTATCCTTTTCTGGTCATGCTCGATTGTTTTACGTCGGCTGAAACAGTTTGTTATGATCGGTGAAAGAAAACAAGCTTCGCTTCATGTTAGGAAGGAGTAAGACAGAGCGCCGCCTCCGACATCACATCAACTGTCAACGGCTATGCCTCGTTTTTTTCCCCCTTTGTTATTCATCCAAGGCCTTGAAGAGCTTACTGCCAGAATATGACTTTCTATCAAATGCTGAAGCACTGACATGCTGGGCTCCAGCATGAGATATGGGGTGATGGCTTGAGGGAAGAATAACAAAGGGGATGAGACCTTTTAACGCCAAGCCCAACATAGCTCTTTCATGTCGGGCTTGTTGTGGGCAATATTAGGCCCCTGCTCACGTCACGGTTGACCTCTCCTTTGAAGTAAAATGAGGGAAAATGTCTGGTAATTTACTACCACAAAGATATAGCCTCCCTCTTCAAGTACAGCTGAACATACGTATTGTTAGACGGCACAAAAAACATCAAATAAAACATAAATAAGAAAAGGTACCTGACAAATGCTGTTTTTTCCCTGGCCCAAAATACAGAGACAGCACCTGAGGGAAAAACATGTCTATGAACCTGACGTTAAAGACAGTCCAAGGACGTTGTATCCCAAGCGTTGGATTGCTTTCACATCAGATGATTAGCCTCATCCATGCTAATTACAGTGAATGGAAACTAATTAAGAGGAGCTATGCTCCGACTAATGAGGATTTGGGGGTCCCTCCATTTTAAGACATCATTTGCTCTGTACTACTACAATTCCGGGTACTACTCTCCTTAAAACTCCTCAGCCACCCTACAGTATTTATGTGTACTACACAATCTAGGCAGTAATAGGATGGGCAATTAACTCCTCAGTTGGACAATCAGGAGGAATATCTACTACCATAGCTAGTGAACGCACATTTTTTCAAATTATTAAAGATAGTCTCTATCCTCTGTTTTCCAACACTTTTCCCCATGGTATGTCCTAATTATGTGCACAGCACTAGCACGGCTCTAATAAGGAGCTCTAGGAGGCACTGGCTTGCTCTCGTAGAAGAGCGCCAACCACCTCAGCAGGTATGGTATCAGCTTCACCTGCCACTAGCTAGGCTCTTGTGGGGAAGGAGTGTGGAAGGTTGCCTGGGCAGGACCCATGGCTCTAAACTGCTGAGCTGTTGAAGGTTCCACCTGACCAGAAAGGGGCATTTCCTGTCCAGGTATGTAGACAGCAAGATAAATGGTAAATGGGCGCATGTATTTATATATTTTATCCAAAACAGTACACCGAGAGCAGTTAGGGGTTAAGCATCTTGCTTACAAGTAGGTCAACACCGGGGTTCAAACCCACAGCCTTCCGGCTGGAAGCCCAACACCCAGACCACTAGACCAGCCTATTCCCTGTCCCCATTGCACATGGAAAGTAATTAGGCCAGGAGAACATGCCGAATGCTAGCTCTCAGAATGCCACAACACACGATATGCGAACTTCTGGACCATTTGCCGGCCTGAGAAGACGCTAACCCAATGCAAAAACTCAAAACAACAGTACGAATGCCTGTGTGTGAAGTAACCACAAATGCCTGTCTCTCTCACACAGTGAATAAGTGTTTGAAATATTGTGCCATCACGCAGGGCATTATAAATGATTAAAATCGTAATAGCAATGCAAATAAACTACTACTTTACAATTCCCCTGGATTCCTAGATTAATCCCGATGGCTAATCTGAACGCAATCATGCTGCTCCTGCTAAGCATGAACCAGTCCTTGCTACCAGCAGTGCTTGCTATTACTTCTCAGGTTCGTACCATATCGTATCTCATCTTTGATAGTGCAATTAATAACTCTATAACAAACTTGAGTTAGAGAAAAACATTTAAATGCATTTGTGTACAAGTGAATGTGGACAGTGTCACTCACAACGATAACACTGGTCAACTAATTTGAACAAAGGTCATGTTACTGAAATAAAATGTGTCATTTCTTATCAATTGTTATGTCCTCAACACGAATATGACAGTAAAATTGTTAAATTGGCTCTAGTTCTTTGTAATCTGCAATAAATTCATGTAACTAGCATTACTGTGTTGTACCTAAATGGATAAAATAATGACAGTTGTAAGTAAAAGTATTTCACACAAAGTCTGAAATATTTTAAATGCTCAACCTTTCCGAATGGGCTTTATACAGTATAGTACACTGCTGAGGTCAGCTTACTTCAGCAGCGGCCTGGCAGTAGTATTGCATTGCATCAGGAAATGATGCAATCAACTCTGGATGATGTGTGCATGATGGTATCATGCAATGCGATGCAATATTACATCATTCTAGGCTTATTTAGGATTATTTAGGATGTGGTTGCAGTCCTACTGGATAAATGTACATGGTGAAAATTAACTGGTGAAATATCTTCAAAACGAGAGCCAATAAAACATTTTCATGGTTATATTCGTGTTCAGCACACCAAGATACTACAGATTAGGGCCTTTTTAAGTCAGTAACGATTTCAATGTTGACCAGTGTAACCCGCAATTCATCACATAAGCCAACAAATCCTTGCTTAGACAAACAGACGTGGACATAAAACGCATACAAGCATACACATGTACCTCTGGGCTGGCTTCACAAAGGAAGCCCAGGCTTATAATTAGGCATGTGAGCTGCAATCAGAGCCAAGTGACAATACATCTCTAGTGACTTGTTTTGCTAACCTCTGTGAGGCCACAGGCAGAGGTCCACTTACCCTGTCAGAACGAGCCCACCACTGAAATCAAAACACTGAAATCACTCCATTCTGCCGCAGTGCCACTGATTAAAATGCGCGGTGTGTAGAGTGCAATTTGCTAAATTACAAGTATTTTGCACATGTAAATATAGTTTAATTACTGCAATTAAAGAAGATTATGGGAGATTGGCAGACGGGGAATGTAATGTTGTTTTAATTAGAGTTTGAATGCACTGTAACACAAACAGAATGTTAACCCCTCCGAACAGAATGGATTGTTAGGCCCTGACAAATTGTATCCTGATGTTGCTTGCTCAAAGCTTATAATCACCTGCAGTTACAACGTGTAACAGAAAGGAGAGAGAGCGAGAGAGCGAGAGAGAGAAGGTGGGTATGAGAAATATCACAAATTACAGTCAAGAAATGGAAAAAGTGAGGGAGAATATGAATACGGAGTGAATGAAAAACAGATGGAGCTCTATTCAGCCATGCTGCTCTTGGAGTTGCAGAGGCTGTTTTAGGATGACAAGTTAAAACATTTTGACAACAGTTAATATGGCATTAGAGGCAATTAAATTGGATTTAGACTCAAAGATCAATCACAGACAATTTGAAACAGCCCTCATGCTTGGGAGCGGAGCCTCAAAGTACAACTAACAAAAGGCCTTGGAGGGACGTCAAGGCTAAGCCAAGGAAAATAAACTAAATGACGAGACTTCAAGGAAAAATAAATGCCTCACAACAAATATAAAGGACATAGAGATCAACAAGCTTAAGCCTACCATAGATTACAAAGGTGGACTGACATAATACAGTATAGCAATTTCAGTCAGAGCCATCTGAAGAAAAAAAACACGTGTACAGTAAGTGCACATATACAGCAATGTGAATGTGTCCATTTTTGCTGGGCCGACACTGTATCTCACACTGAGGGATTCTGGGGTCAATTACTAGCCATCTCTACAACATATGGCTGTATAGAAACATTTATTACATTCCACTCGATTGCCTATTTATTACAAATTCTAATAGAAAGTTCTAGTAACGCCCTTACTTCAGGCCTAGCTATAAAGACCGCATTTGCAAAAGCCATATAAAAGGGCTTACTTGCTCTTAAACTCCTTACCATGCGGTATTTGGAAACCTAACTTTGTTCTTGTTAGGCAGATCAATGACATTAATTTACAAAATGGGGGAAAATGTCACCTTTCATCCTTTTAAAGTGAAGTTCAGCAATGGAGGCAAATTAAAGAGAGCGGTCTCCGGTTTTCCACCCCTATTAGTAGAAATAGGTGTCAAAGGAGACCTGACCTACCCATTTTAATTACCGCATGAAACAAATGCAGCTAGTGAGATGAATGGCTACATTCAGAGAGGCTGTGTCTGGCGAGCCTCGCGAGATGAGGATGGTCCCGCGATGATAGCCAGACACAGCTTCAGTTTAATTTCTTTGTGAGAATCAGTCTGGAAAGCTTAAAAATACTTTTGAATGTGTCCGAGTAGCAACTGAACTTACCAATCAGCATGTTGATAGCTATACGGGCAATGTTAAGGTGTGCTGAAAATGGAAATTACCAGTTGGTTTTTGAAAGTACCTGCCCTTTACAGTTTCAATGGATGGCTCCCCAGATGGACTTGTGACAACAATTAACATGGCATGTCAGGTTAGTGTCTGGCAGTTAACCACTGCAAAGCCCAACCAAATGAATGGCAGCAAGTTTTCTCTCTTAACACACACACGCACACACACACACAGACAAACACACGCACACAAAGACACAATAGCATCCTCCAAAATTCTAGTGAATTATGGTAAAAATAAACTAACAAATTAACATGTGATGAGGTAAAGGCATAGTGAGTACTTCTGGACACTGGAAGGCAAACAGATTCAGTAGAGTGTCCCCTGTAAGTGCAAATCTAGTCTAATCACAGGAGTACAAACAACTATTAATCTGTACTGTATATACTGTACATGATACTGTATATACAGTATTGTATACTGCAGAACTATTCAATTCCATTCCTGGACTGCCACTGCCTTGCATGTTTTAAATGTCTCCTTCCAACACACCTGCAGTATACCTGTACTGTACATACATAGAAGATAATTTAGAAATGATCACTATGACATACCGCAATTATCATTAGCATATTTTGTTTGTAAAATAGAAGTTCAATAAAAATGTAATATGTATATAAATTCAAGTATTTTCATAAAGCAATCATGAAAGTCCTAATACAATTTCCAAATAAAAGATACTCTATACTGATTAACACAAGGTTGCCTTATCTTACAACCGACGAAATGCAGCAGCAAAGCTGGAATCCAGGTCTGTTCAGACCGACGCAGTTGTCATTTTGCCGTTCAGCGCCCACGTTGTTTAAATACCAAATGTACTTGCGCCCATTTGAGCGCCCGCAGGTGTGTTGGTCTAAACATGAGGTGTGGTCTAGCGCATTGCTGACGCATTGCTATCTTGATGCAGCGGAATGGGATTGCGCGATTGACCAGCAAAACCAGGTCGGAAGTCAGCGTGAGGCGCATTATAAAAATAGCATCTCCTATGGCAGGTGGACAATGCACGTACACTGCTTGTTACACATACCGGGATGTGCAGGAGCACACAAAGGATTCAAAAAGTTAAATATTACCATGTCAAATATCATTGGTGTGTTACTAACACAATATTTAGGGATCTCGCTATTGCCTAGATTGTCTGCTCCAGTGTTTTCACAAACCTGCCGGTATAATAGCGATCCGTCCATGATGCAAGCGCGCCTGGATTTTTTTAAGGAAATGGGAGATGACACTGATTGGTTCATCGTATGTTACGCCCAAAACACCCACAGAAATAATTAAAAGAGTAAGTACAACACTTTTGAACCATGTGCCCGGCGCACTGACTTTTTATATGCCGTTAAAATAACAAACGTGGATTTGGACACACCCTAAATGTAATTCGCGCCTTGCCTTAGGCTTAGACCGTGCGCTGAGATTGTTAAAATAGGGCCCAAGATGTTACCATTTTAAAATCAGATATAAAATCACTAAATTAAATGAATGACAGAATGTGTAACAGACTAAATTAAGCATGGGAAAAAATATCACACAAGCCAAGTAAAGTCCTGTCAATCAGTACTTTTTCTAAATAATGCAGGTATCTAAATGGTTATATTTTCTAGTGTAAAACTGAAACTGTAGTTCTCACGGATTTCCACCAAAATAAAAGTAATGTGTGTTGCTAAGAAACCCCTGGACATCTATCAAGAGCTCCACCAATGTGCCTCCTCAGCTGCAAACAGCTATTTTTTCAACCTGTTCTTCATAAAGTCTTGTGAAAATGATGGACAGATCACAGGGCAGTACAAGGGGAAAAAAGCCATTGAGTAGTCAGCGGGTTAAGGAAACTTTAACATCCAAAGTCTTTAAATTGTCACATAAGTCAGTGGCTTTTAGACAAATTGAACAAAATGGACCCTTTCAGCGGCGCCGGTGAAGGAGCATGTCAGCTCGGGGCACGAAGGGGCCCCTGTGAAAAAAGATCTGAATGGCTGCATTATCCTCTCTGTGGCTCCACCATCCAAAGGCCCATTTCACACCTACCACCACCTGTTATTAGGTCTCTCACAGCTCTTACTGGAGGTTACTGATGCCTGCCACGGCATTGAAAGGAGGAAGAAAAAAACACTAAACAGGCATGGCAATTCCGATTGAAGACAAAAGCCCTTTAACCTCTCCCAGCCCTTGCTTCACTTTCTTCCCACCGAGAAGCGTTACGGCGATTTTCCTCGCAAGCAGGAGGCGGAGAGGTGCGTGGGCCTGAAGGATACAGTCCTTGAACAAATCACATTCTAAATCTATTCTGTACTTTATGTCTCGCGCCCACTCTTTCTACGGGCTCCATATTGCTTCTGGGAACTTACAGTACCAAGAAGCCATCTCCGGCTAATGATGAAGACACGTCACTAATAGTAAGCCTGGAGATACACAGAGTAGGAAGAAAAACAACCGTGACAAGTGTAAGCAGCTCATTTACAGCATCGCCCACGAAGGCCCACAAATCTCAAATGATTCCCTTCCTAACTCAAGGAGACTTCGTGGCCTAACAAGAGCCCCTTCATGCTTGTGTAATGTGATTATGGTGCTATGTGCAGTTGCATGTCGGACCCGTCTGCCTCCCTAGTCCTTCCATCAGACACTATCAAATTGAATCGCCAACTCAATTCAAAAGAATTAGTCACGTGTGTAATTAAGATGATTCATCATGTTCAGTTAACCAAAACAGATTTAAAAAAACATCAAGCATCTTCAATTGACTTTGGCATGTCATTAACCAGGTAACTCAGTTTGTCCTCAAATAGAAACACTAAGGACAAATGAGCCCCAGAAGACTACTGTAAAACATCTGAAAAGCCAGAGAAATATTAAATATGCCCAGACAATTATTGGGGAAGAAAAGCATGGTCAATTGAGTCTAATATACAGTTTCCAAAACATAGCTCCCTGCTTTGACAGGTTAATTTCTTAGATGTACTATTTCAAAGCAAAATGGACATTATCATTAGTTAAATGGCTGTGAAGCAATTTAGAGGAGTCAAGGTCAATATCTGATACATTACTCCTGAGAAATTACACACAGATAGAGACAGGGCAGGACTTCAGCAGCATGTCATATCATTGCCAAGCACCGTCATGTCCTAGACGTGGTCCGTAAGAGGCCGGTTGTTCACGCGAATCAGGCTCACCATGACAACTGAGCTCAGAGATGAGATGAGATGACGGGGATGGAAAGGAGGAATCATTCTCTGGCTGTGAGGTCTTTGAGACTCATTCTCAACTTTAAACTGCTGAGATCAAAGTCCAGCCATGGGCAAAGCACACCGAGTCTTCTCGTACTGTAAGGTCTGTATGGTTTCTCCTGATTGTTTCTTTCAACATTTTATTGCACTTCTCTCATCTCGGCTACAGCGCACAGCTCATGAAAATCCTCATTCCAAACAGACTATTTACATCTGTAACTGCTTTTACATATTTAACTGTACACAGGTACATTTTCTGATGGATTTATATCGAGGAGGTTGAACTTACAATACAGTATGATGACTAGTGGGACGCGGTACAATGGGCAGTGTGCAATCTGTCGGTTGATGGCAATCTGGGGGGGTGGGGGTGGGGGGGTGGGGGGGTGGGGGTTGGGAGAGGAGGGAGGAGGAAGGAGACCCGAGCACCAGCAG
>JAODLL010000006.1:3197133-3211468 GCA_026546735.1 Forbesichthys agassizii | reverse complement strand
TTTGTGTTCAAAATAACGGCTGACGGCTGAACATAAATAAATCTTCTACAAACATCAGTACGCTTTACCATTGTCTGACTGGGGTTCGCTACACTGTGACCAATAATAACGACACACTGGTCAAGCACATGACGATATACAAATATCTACTCTGCCAACACACATAAGGGAGCAGTAGAAAACTGTAAAAATGTAATGTTTGTGTAAAGTAAAAGGCAGAAAAGCCCATCTTTAAAGCCAGTATATATGCCATGCCAAAAAACAAAAACATGTACATGGCATTAAACAGTTTGGAAATAAACGAAGTCAAATCAAATCAAATCTATTAGTTGTTTGGACAAACTGCTAATCATAGCCATGCCGCTCTTAATAGGCCTCATGGGGAACCCATTCATCTTCGTCGTATCCTGCATCACATGGAAGCAGGCTTATGATTGCCAATTTTTCATTACATCTAATCATGGATCCTTCATTTTCTGCTCCTCTCACTATGAAGGTGGAGACCAAATGGCGTAGCCATAACTCATTCGATCGCCCAACAGAACTGATTCATTAATTTAATGGGGCACATATGGGGAATAGGCTAAATTATTAAAACGAATGTATTTTGATACATACAATTGCATGTACTGTACCTGAGCAGATGTTGACTTTATACCCACACACACACACAGCAGAACATCTGGAAGGCAGCAGCTAAAAGGCTTGTGTATGATTTATCCACATGCAAACACAGAGAGAGAGAGAGAGAGAGAGAGAGAGAGAGAAACCCGGGCCTCACCTTGCCACCATCTCTGGAGCAGACTCCACCATACGGTTGGTAGCCATCTTCCCGGGCTGAACTCCATCTGCATGATGTCCACGGCGGCCCTGGCCAGGAGCTCCAGCAGCATGTGTCAGTGTTTGGATTAGCGAGCACGGGCAGAGCTCTGAGGGTTTCATCTGGGTCCTTTAATTGGTCAGGCAGAAGGGAGGGATGGATGGAGAATAATGAGAGAGTCAAATAAATGTGTTGAAAGCAAACTATATCAGCAAAACGTCAATGTTCTGATTTGTAAATGGGTTAAAGGACACATAAGAAAGACAACAAGCTTGACAGAGAAACATTCCCAGGAACTACAGTATGAGCCGATGCAGAGCTCAGTGGCAAAATAATCTGGTTAAACTTGCTGTAATGGCATTACAGAGCAGATCCGCGTGCAAATGGATTGATGCTTATTAAAGTCATTTTTGTCATATTACAAAGCGCTCCTCTGCCAACGCGGTTTGTTATTCTGCTCTACACACTGCAGGGCTTGGGTTACAAACATGGCCAGCGTGATCTGGATGAGGAAAATCCAAAAGGACATGGCTACCACAGCAAGGCCTGTGTCAAAGTGACAATTACACATTGGCCTTATTCATAATGTTGAAGCAACACTAGATGGCACGATCACACACAGATCTGAGCCAAAACAATGCTTTCATGCACGCACACGATATTAGTTTGAATGAGCATCTTAAAGGCCTATCTCATTTCAATCCTTTACAGGGTGTGTGCACATGAAAACGCAAAGCTCACTGCCAATCACGTGAAACATGGCAGACGTCGGGGGTGTTTCTCAGAGCAAAAATAAGTAATTTCTGTATACTTTAATATGAATCATATGAAGACATGAAAAGAGATTGCATACTGCTATTTCCTATTTAAAAGTGATGACTGGTTTCTAGGCAATAAGTTATATATTGTCATATTCTTCTTTGATATGCCAATTAAAAGCAAGCCATATTGATTATACTAATATCCTATTAGTCTCCAATACTGCATTGCGAAATGTATTTATGTATTAAAGCATAGACCGTACAGGTGCATCTCAATTAAATTAATGAAAAAGTTAAGTATTTTCAATAATTCAATTGAAAAAGTGAAATTTTTATATTGTGGATTAATTTCACATAAAGCGTAACAGTTTAAGCCTGTATTTGTTTTAATATTGATGATTACAGCTTACTAGACGATGAAATCCTCAAATTCTGTATCTCAGAAAATTAGAATATGACATAAGACCAGTGAAAAAAATATTTTAATACAGAGATGTCAGCCTTCTGAAAAGTATGTTCATGTAAAAGTACTTGATGGTGGTTCCATTTGCATGAAATACTGCATCTATATGGCGTGGCATGGAGTCCATCAGCCTGTGACACTGCTGAGGTGCTATGGAAGCCCAGGTTGCTTCCATAGCAGCCTTAAACTCATCTGCATTGTTGGGTCTTGTGTCATCTTAGTCTTGACAATACCCCATACATTTCAATGGGGTTCAGGTCAGGTGAGTTTGCTGGTCAATCAAGCGCAGTAATCCCATGGTCATTGAACCAGGTATTGGTACCTTTGGCAGTGTGGGCAGATGCCAAGTCCAGCTGGAAAATGAAAACAGCATCGCCATAAAGCTCATCAGCGTGAAGTGCTCTAAAATGTCCTGGTAGACAGGCTCAGGAAATCTTTGCAGGTGTTCTGAGTTAAATGGCTGATTAGCGTGACACTACAATAGTGCATTATTTCACAATATTCTAATTTTCTGAGATAATTAATTTGGAGTTTTCATCAGCTGTAAACGTCAAGATTTCACTTTGTGTAAATTAATCCACCATATATATGTTTTACTTTGTCACATCACCCATACATTTTCTTAGGAGTAGGTTTGAATAGAGAGCGCTGCGGTCTCAGGCCGTCTTTGCAGTACCTCAGTCTGCCTGTAACACGCCCCCTATCTATTACTAATGGGATAAATGCAGGGCAAATATATTTTTATATTATTGTTATAAAACAATTCAACGCACCATACAGATCAGGGAAACTACTTACTGGGACCAACGTTTTGTTATTTTTGATATAAACTTTAACATGGGGATTTATTCCCATTTGCAGCCAGCCTCAAGTGGCCATTTAAGGAACTGCAGATATTGGCAATTCCGCATTGTACTTATTTCTCAGCCCGAGAAGATCCCCCTTGATTAAAAGCGAAAAATATGTTCAGACAATGTATAACCTGCCTAAAGCAAGTTAGCTGTGGAGGTGCATAAAATGTGTTATGTGCATCCAACCACGGCCTATTCAGAATTATATTCAGTGATCAATCTCTTCGATCTCTGGTTGTATCCTGATAGTTAACACCTGGGAAACAAAAAACAAAAAAACTCAGCAGAAGGCTAAATAAATAATATGAAAAAGAAATGAAACTGCCCATTTAATGGACAGTATGGTAACCAATGCACATATTTGGACGTATTGTTGAGCAAAAATCTTCATTAACACAAACCTTTACATTGATTCTTGCCAGTGACATTTGAAGTCCTCCTTGGAATGTCATCTTTGTACAAGACTTGGCCTGCTGGTTTTAACCAGAGCCCAGTCAAACATATAGTAGTAGAATGTGAAATTTAATCGGTTCTTCGTTCCAATTTGGCTCCTTCATGCTTGCCTTCCTTGCCTGTTGATAAAGGATGGAGCTGTGAAATCTACGTCTAATCCTTCCATAGGCTGACTGTGATCCTCTGTCCTCCCATGACAGAATATGCAGTCCTGGAGGGCCCATCACCGGCTTCGCGCCATGACGAAAAGCGCCATCTGATTCACCATCGCAGCTAATTGGAGCTCCACTGTGCTTATTAAATCACAACGCCACCTGGTGTGCGATGTGTCCGTGCGCCTCTTGGATGAGGCGTGTTTATGTCCTACACTGCGCGTTCCTATTTATATATAGAAATTCCAGATATGTCCACATATTTTGTATCCTCCACCTATAACTGTAACACAACCAAGTACTGTACTTTTTTTTTTTTTTTACAGATAAACACGAATGTGTTTCAAATTTTAAACGAATATAGGCCACAGTATATGCAGGCACACACGCATGCACCCGAGGGTTTTGAAGGGTGTGTTGATTTCGAACTCCCTTCGCTCCACGTACTTGATACTGGCATAAAAGGCAGGCGGGGTCTGCTTGGGTGGCCTGACCTCTTCACGATCAAGACAATTTAAGACCGGTCACACTCCTCTAGTTAGCCATTCAAACAAGCAAAAGGAGGCAATTACAGCATTTTCTACCGAGACCTCGTCGCCTTGAACGCCTGACATTGTCCCACCCATATTCTAAAACAAGGACGCCGGCTGCCGTGACAACGCAACCCCTTGATCAGATTAATGCAGTTCCGTGCTTTCAACGTCGCCAACCCCCCCACCCCACTATCTCTCTCAATCACCCTTATCGCTTCCTCTCCAGCCATTGCCTCCTCTTTCATTTCCCAGACAGTCTATCATTTGGCCAGAGCCTAAGTGTGATTGTGGCTTCCGCCAGCAGGGGGGAAGAGCAGAACGCCATCATCACTTCCAGGGCCATAATCAATAGTGGCAGTAATGGTCATGGCGAGCGACAGGGAGAACAGTGGATTGCTGCAGAGTCCTCAGGGATCATATTGGAGGGCTTTGTCTTTCCCTGTGCTCCCGGTGAATTATTCCACAGGCGTTTCTCCCCCAACCACCACCCACTTCTCAGGGGACTCGATGAGAGGATTCTGGCATCTGCTGAAATGGCTGGAGCTGTTCTAGCCCGCGTGCCAGGGCTCTTGCATGGATGTCTGAATTACAGATAGTGATTGGCTGCTCTGCTACAGACTAAACACATGTTAAGCAGTTAGTCATCTTACTTACAAAAGGACAAGCTGATGTTTACTCTAAAATAACGTTGTTCAATGTTCAATATGGCAGATGCCGGTTACATCTGGTGTTTTCTCATGTCTACTATATAGGCTAGATAGAAAGAGAAATAAACCATCATAGCTTTGACAATATCTTAAGGTTATGAAGTGGAACGTTTAACATGTCATATTGTCAATTGCTTAGCCTGAGTGAATTGAATTTTCCAAATCACAACAAAACCCCAAACATTAACGACGTTAACATGTATTATGTCATGCTTGGACAACATCATTCTCTTTCTCTGAACTTCTGGGCTATACAGACCAGCAGCGTCCTGCTTCCAAGTCCGCCCCAAGGGAGATGTGAGACGTGTGTTCAGGCCAGCTTTATAAAAGTACAACAATGCTGGCATGGCATGGCATGGCATGGCATGGCAGAGGTCCCCTCCGAGGACCGAGGCAGCATTTAAGAGCCTTAAGGCCTCACGGTGCAGTCTCCATCCCCTTGTTCTACCACAAGAGCATGTAGCCGCACATAGCGCGGGCGCACGTCTTAGCGTCGGTGCTTTGTGATGCGCTTCACAACGTCTTCTTTCCCGGGCGCAATGTTCTCCTGGCTTTGCGGAATTAATGTCCTCTTCCCGAGCACCCCCGCCTAGACTGCATTAGTCCCATTTGTCTGTTAACGCGAGCTGAGATACGTACTTCACGGTACTTGCTCACTTATGACAGCAGTGTGTACTGCTGTGGGCATGTCAGGCTGTTGCGTCTCGTTATATTAGCGCTGGGAGCGCAGAAGGGGGCATGTGATTATTCAACCGAGGAGCACAGAGACTTTGCCTCACAACAGCAAGCGGCGGTGCCTTTTGTTTTTTCAAACCAAGGAGCAAAAGTGTTTTACCATAGTGGCAGAGGAGAGGAGAGAAATAGGAGGTGTGTGTGTGTGTGTGTGTGTGTGTTGAGAGGGGGGGGGGGGGTGAGTGGGTTTGTAGAAAAGATACAATTTCACAGCTGAGCACGCCCGCTTGCCTCTCTGGTACGAGAAGGAGAGGATTTCACACCTGAGATAATAAAGGAGCCGAGGTAGGAAGGGATCACATTCTTACACTGCTACCTATTCGATCTCTTCATCAGCGAAGATAGCTTCGCCATTACAAGGGGTTTAAAACAACACGCTCGTGTAAAAAGTGCCAACATTGTGTCTCACATTTGCCTACTTTGTTTCAGTTCGTCTCATACAGACTTAAACCCTATTTCTAGCTGAGCTGAAGGTTATGGAAAGATAACACTGGTCAAAATAGTTCACTCCAATGTTAAAATAATTTAATAATTTAAGATTTTATTTTCACGCCAAGGAATAAGACCTCCACAGATAGTCCTGTAAGTCAGGGCAAGAAACTAAGGTTTTGTAGAATACCCTTTCAGCCTCTACTCACTCAGGCTAACTGTTGACTCATAAGCCTCTTATTGGCTGAAAGACAAACAGGATCACAAGTCATGCCCAGTTGCTGCCCTTGGAATTTGCTTCGTAAATCTCTTAAATTGTTCACATATTTTGGACAACAATATTGTTATATATCTTTAACTGTCACCTTTAAGGGTTGAATGGTGGCCAGTTTGATAGTGGTACACCCAGGGGTCTACCACATACAAAAAGATACACACCTTAATATATGGTGTTTGATTTAATCTGCTTCTGAATGCACCCAACCACCCAACTGCTGCCATACTCACATTTTCAGCCCTCTTTACAATTCTCTCTGCATCATTATGCAAATACCATTTCAGCTCATTAAGTGTCATTCAGTCAGGAGAACCTAAATACAGTCTTTACCCAGAAAATAAATCTGCCACCTCCAAAGGCCCACCGATGCAATGCACACTGGGTTGCAGCGGTCGAAGATAATCAAAAACCATAATTGCTTTTTAAATCACAACATTAATGACAAGATCTCTCTATTGTAATCACGCCATTAATATGTATACGACTGCAGTATCGGGAGCCATCTGTCTAGCTGAGGGAGACTGTTGGCAGCATTCCAACAGAAATACTCATTTCAAGGGCTGCATTTTGGCCCGTGACCACAGGCACACATAACCAATGTGAACGCTGCCACCAGCACAGGAAAATGAACCCAAATTGATCCATCAATCACCTATGCAGACAGTGTTTATTCAGCCTAGTCTCAGTTCGCCATTATTCATACTAACATATAAAAGGCCTCTGGAGGAGAATGGCAAAGACCAGAGAGTGTTATAACTATGTGAATGCCTTAGGTTATCTACAGGTAGAATAAATTAGAAAATATTTTTTTTAAAGCCCCTTTTTGGTCTTTCAAGAGGTACGGGAAGTGAGCAAGCTCCCGAGATATCAAACACAATGATTTTTTATGTTCTGACATCAAACTTTAACCTTATTTTTTAACTTCTCCATGGTTTTTGCTGAGGAGGAAATGTGGGCCATTTGAGTTATTATTCCCAAACTTCAATTGGGGGCTTGTCTTCTTTATGCCACTTCTTATGACTAATGTATTTGCAGTATAAAGGCACCTGTGCCTTTTTAAAGAAGCTCCACAGCAACTCTCATGCTTCTGTCGCTACAGTTCCTGGAGGAAGCGGAAAAAAAAACACTCATAATTTCACCTCAGGACACCTCACCACGACTCGGCTTCATGTCTTGACATGAGAGGAATGTCAAACCCCAGCCCTTACATTGTCGCTGACGGCGCCCCACATTTACACTCTCTTCTGTCTGGTGGTGAAATGGGACGGAGCCGTCATCCATTACTTATGGACCCGGGTGAGGCTTGGCATGTGCAAGGTCTGAGTTATCGCTCAGTATATGAATTCACCTGGAGACAGTGTGTCAAGCCAAAACAAATTGACAGGGAATAATATTGTCACAGTGTCCGGATAACAGATAATATCAGATTCACATGTTGGCCTGCAGTGTAGCCTATAATAAACTGCAACAATTAATCTGCTCAACACACATTCATCTTAAGGAGACCGCACCGCATTATTAAACTTCACAGATCGGTCTAAATCCAATATTACCATTACATTTATTTCAACTCACTAAATAATATTTACAACTAGGGAACAAAACTAGGACAATATTGAATTAATTGTGATTCTAAACATCACAGAATTGGTGGTAGAACTAAAATGTTTTGTATTTATAGAAATATATTGCAAATAAAGAACATTGCGATTTCATATTCATTGTTCTTCTAAACATTGTAGGTTGCTAATGTTAACTAAGCCACACTTCACATACTTTAAAGTCATGTTACATGAGACATAATACGTATAACATACATAATGTAATAATATCCACTTCTATCATATCCTTCAGTAATTTCAATAACCTACTGTATAATTATGTTTAGAAGTAGCCTTGAATTTGAATCGAGGATATAAGTTTCTTATTTGTAAATGTTTGCAAGATGCCTGGTAATAATAATAATAATAACGTAATTACACAATCACACCCTTGCACGATCTTTACTTATTTTTTTTGTAACACCTTAATTAGCAGGTGGCTATACCTGTAATTAGCGGGCTATAATATAAAGTGTTACATGTCTCACATTCTTTCTGTAACATCGGATGCCAGCCCATTTAAGCCTTAGCCTTTTTTACCTGCTGCTAAACATGGGAGCGGCAGGTCTTTTTAGTCTGTAGCTAATTGGCAAGTCTGCCTACCCTTCCAAGCAGAGGATGGCCTTCAGGGAGGAGCGGGAACCGAACGCAACACATCTTATCTCTCCACAGATTTCTTCATCTGTTCTAATTAATTTAATCTTTAAAAGAACATAATGTAAATACGCAGCTGACATGCTGCCAATTAATTTTCTATTGGCACGTTTCTGATGCTCTCTGCTCAGCCGAGGGGGAAATTAAAAGTTTTGGTGGGTGTTTTGCGGAAGCTTTAATGGCGTCTCTGTTCACTCGCAACACGCTGTGAGAAACACATCTCTCAGCCCAACAAAGTGATCCCGCTCCACGCAATCAATTCCCTCAGCCTCCAACAGCTAAAAGAAGCCAAGGAACATAGAAGATCTGAGAGGAAAACACAGTCTCCACAGTCTCTCCTTGTTCTTTGATCAGGCAGATCACGGTGGTGTTCTCTATGTGAATAAAGACAATTGTAGCACTACTGCCCCACACACACACACATCCATTGTCCATATTCATATTGTTAGACATGACACACGCACGCACGCACGCACAAACAATATTATCCAAGAAGGTTTCTTCGGGTCTGCAGCATATGAATCCAGAGGGTCATGCCAGAGGGTTAAAAGTATTTGCATGGACCAAACCGCCAGTAGCCTACTGAAGTAAACATTCAAGGTTAGCATGTAAAATTCACTGGGATCTGATTATAAATAATGATAGTTGTTTGGATATGAAAAGGGTGCAATAGGCTACACTAACAGTGCTACGCTAAAGGCAAATAGCGCTCTGAAGGGTGCGGTTGTATCAGTATTGTGTATTTCTACCTGAAGTGCCCCATTCTATCTCTCTCTCTCTTGGAGAGCTTGTGAGGCCATGGAGGAGAGAGTGCTCGGCTAACCTCAGTGGCTCTAACTACCTGAAGTGGGATTTCCACGGCTCATCTTTTTTATTGGTACCAAGTAAACAACAGCAAACAGAATACAGACTATTCTAGTGAACATTTGTGGTGGTAGGCTATAGTGTGTGTGTGTATGTATACAGTAGCTTCGGCAAATCAAATGCATTGTCGGTGAGATTAAATTAATATTATCAACGTAATAATCGTATAATCAATCAACGTAGAGAAATCAAACTGGAGCAGAATCAGTATCGTGATTATTACAAGACATGCGTACCTGTGCATGCTTTGTTATGTGTTCTGAAACTGCAAATGTGTTTGTATAAATAATTGGCTACATCAATAGCCTCAGACCCTGCATACCATAATTATGAAAATATCTTAATTTCATTTGTGTAAATGAGAACATGGAAATGTAGGGCAGACCTTTCAAAGGATTTAAATAAATTCAAATTAAAGAGGAACATCTAAGAAGCTGTTAAAATTACACTTCACTAAATTGCCTGCCATAATGTCATGCCGCAAAACCGCATAATAAACGTCCTCCAAGATGTGCAATCATGTAACCTAGTGTTTACAGCTGAGACATGGAAATAAACAGGTAGGCAAATGGAAGTCACATGGTTCATGGAGAGGCTAAAATAGTTCCTAAAAGTGATTGATGGGAAATTAGAATATTATATATACAGATAAATAACTACATTTTTTTGTAATTAATAGTCAATAAATGCATCGATTTACATTTAAAATAAAATATATATGGTACTTTTAGCATTTAGGCTAACTTCCGGGAACTATTTTGAGGCTCCAGATCCGCAATTGGGGTAAAAAAACGGTCCATTGAAGACATATGACGTAACTCTGTTATTTCCATTGCTCTGGTTGACAGCAGTGGTTTGATGCTTATTGGAGTGGGAGAGGCTGCGAATATCTACAAAGAGCCATAGACATGGAAACACTGACGGCCTGATCTTCCCTGTAGCCTGGTTCGACGTGACAAGAAGCAGACACAAAGCAAGCACTTAAGCAATGTTCTTCTAATCTGCCTTGTCAAAAACGGGACATTTGTCAACACAAGCCTTCAAAAGTAACTCCTCGTGAGTGCTGTGGCTAAGGGTCGAGTCTTGTGATGATCTGCCAGTCTGTCGCACTAACTAATTACTAAGCATGAGAATAACCAGTTATGCTCTCTATAATCAGCTCAGCCACTGTATATTTAAGACAAATCAGCTTGTTGTATGGGATATGTCAGTATGAGAATAGATATCAACGGGGGAGATTTTCTCTGTCTAACAAACCGACTGCACCAACAATTACACATGTTTAAAAGGTCAAAGTGGTTTGTTGGAATGCAGGTTTATTTAAGGTGAGTGAGTCATGCTTTTGTTTCTCCCTATGCCTGGAATTCAAAACACACAGTTGGACCTTAAACAAACACACACTTCCTTATTTAATCAAGACCATATACTTGGGCATTTTCTTGCCAATAACATATCAGCTTCAATTTAATGAAAATTTCAGAGCGAGATCAAGTGGTGGGAGGTATGTAATTTGTGTTAGGGCTACAGTGTTATGAACACATCGATGATTGCTGCTGAAAACAAAACAGTTCTGATCTCATACTGGAGTGCCTTCAGGCATCAATCACAGCATCAGGTTCTGCTACAGTATAGCACAGCAGTAAATAGCCTCAGCTCAGGAGCTCAGCATCGACATGCTGGAATGGGGGAAGTTTCTCAAAACATGTTCTTATGAAATAGACTTGCATTATTCACTTGTGTACATCGATTTCTTTTCTCACAACTGTCTATAATATTTTATAGCACTAGATTTCCACAGCACACATTCTTGATTGAACTTATACAATGCATGGTTGGTTTTCTTTGTGTTAGATGTACATACTATCAATTTTTCCAAGTGACAAATGTGTTATGGTTCTATAAGCCTCAACAATTATGTGTAATCAAATTGTAGCTCATAAGACGTGTATGATGTAACCATTTGCTTTTTTATGACAGTAAGGACTCACAATGCTGTCCATGGTGTGACGAGACTGCCCTCTGGTGAATGAAGAGCAGGGATATCATAAACCCTATCTTCAGTAATATAGACTTGAATATCTGGAACACATTATAAAGCTGTTAATTCACCAAGTCTTGCCAAGCTTAGTCACATCTTCAGTGAAATATTAATACAGGCTTTTAGGATAAATCAAACTGTAGATAAAAATAGTCATCATAATCCCACATCCTCAATGGTTAAATGGTGCATTGCTCTATGGCCATTAACATAATTGTGACCGGTAGCTCTGTAGTTTTTACATTTTCCTAGGCGGATGCAAATAGAATGTGGGGTTTATACCCTTCAGGTGTTCTGAAAAAAATCAGATCGCTATAGCAACATTTGAGTGTTACCTTGAGTTTGAAACTGTACATCTAAAGTTTCATCACTAGAATACTAACAGATACGGACATATACTTGTGATTGTCACTGCAAACAAATGACCTGTCACTTCAGACAACTGCACTGTGGGGAGGCCTTTAAAATGAATGAATGTTTGTCCCTAAACATTAAATGAGCTGAATGTAACTATGGCAACCTTTGCAAATAAAACATAATCCATTGCAAACCTTTGTTTTATTACAAACAAAATCCAGTACAAAAGTTGTGTGATTTAAGGAAATGGTACACAGTGGTCAATAAAACAGACCCCTTTAAAAAGTCCTAGTGTCAACTATTCATACACACATTTCCTGAAAAATAAGATAATTGTGTTTTATTTACAAGAAGACAGCTGAAGGAAAAAAAGCAGACTTTTACATACTTGCCATATTCCCAAATGAAAAGCTTGGGCTAACATTTTGTCATTTCCCTGCAGAAGTGTCACTGATACTGGTCACTGACCATGTGGAGCTCATCATCTTAATTGTTGTTGGAGCAAACAAACAGACAGACACGCAAAATGGCCTCACGTAAAGCCCTTTAGAAAGGTAGTCCCTTGTCTGTTCACTCCACAGAATTTAAATACGTCAGCGGTGTGTGAATGGCGAGAGCTCGATCCACTGACGGTGCTTCAAAAAGGAGGTTAGTTATATTAAACTCTGCGACTGTGCTCTATAGTCTGTGGAGGCTGGAGCTGATAATGTCCATGAAGGTGGCCTCTACCCGGTAGCAGAGCTGTACGTCGGGGTCGGTTCCCCCCACTTCCTCTGCCATCCTCTGGGGCAGGCTCGACTTGGAGGAGCCTGGCCCGGTAGTCAGTGCCTCCTGGGGCTTCTCCTTCAGATACTGCAGTCCTGTGAGAGAGAGAGAGAGAGAGAGCGAGAGAGCGAGAGAGAGAGAGAGAGAGCGAGAGAGCGAGAGAGAGAGAGAGAGAGATTTAGCCTTCACTCCATCATGAGGCTATGCTAGCTAACTATGTTAATGCTTGTTTTATGCTGCCTTCTCTTAGGTACAGCACCTCGTGTTACAGAGAGCCGCTCTGTTTGAGCAGTAGGTAGCAAATATTGCAACCATACTGCTAAACGTGCTTAAACCAAATCATATGCTGAGCGAGACGACAGGAGGAGAAGAAGAGTGGGTTCAGTCATGACCCAAATCTCGCCCTTTTAGTTGTATTCATTCATTCATACCATTGTTACGCTGGTATCAAAGACACTGGAGTAATAACAAGATGGAGCGTTGTAATGTATTTTGATGGAAGCAAAAATGGAACGCTTCCGATCTCTCGTGTGGGGGCGTGTCACCAACGACGTAGGCAGCGCCCAGACAGCCAAATCCACCATGCACGGCCTGAAACAATGTGAGTTTAACTCAAAAGAGTTTGCTGCAGAAATACCTTTTGCGGCCTCAGATTGATCGTAGGAACTTGGGAATTAATGTCATATGCTCAAAATACCCATTAACGCCCCCAGAGAGAAATAACGGGCAAAAGTATGGTGACATCCATGGACTCCCTATTGACTTGCATGGAACGCTGGGTCGTTCTGGTCTGCATAAAGGTGAAAAGCTACTCCGCCTCCCTTTCCAGTCCTTGCCAGTAGTCACTCTGAGGGCATACTTACGGGCGATGAGCGGGTCGATGTCCCTGGCTTTGGTGGCCACGTCGGAGGCACACACTTGGCCCACCTGCACCAGCAGGGCCGCCACGTCGTCGTAGAGCGGCGGGAAGGCCTGGCAGAAGGCCACCAGGCACGGCAGAGTGGGCATGAAGAACGAGTAGCGCTTGGCTCGGGTCAGAACTGCAGCAACAACAAGCAAAGTAGCTCTGTTTTACAAGCCATTCTCCTCCGTTTGATACCTTCCAGCTCAAAACAAACTCCCTCAGAAGCTCCCCCACACACACACACACTGAAACATATTGCGAAGTCGAGGGCATTGTTGTTGTGAACGTTGGTTTGCCACTTTGTTTATGTTCCTATGTATAGAGCCATAGATGTGTAGAAGTACCACATTAGAAGTACAAGTTAGAAGTACCAGAGAACTGTAAGATAGCGAAATGCGAGTCGATATGTGGTGAATTTGATCAAATGTGTGTTGGCTTACAATTAGCTTGCAATAGCTGACTACACATTTAAGACACACAATAACAAGCTTTCACTTACAGCTAGTCACCAGAAGGTGGCAGTGTCATATAAAGAGAGAAAGCATGTGAATCTTTCTCAGTATAGACCACCATACACGGAATTACAGTGTCCACACGTCCCTTTAGAGGACTCGGCATAGTGCGGATGCACAACATGTGCGGCTCCAGATTGACTGGATTTCGGTAGAGCGAGGTTGAATGCAAGAGAGCAGGGGCGCCGACCTGTGAGCAAGGTGCCCATGACTCCGACGGCCAAGCGAGCCACACTGAGGGACTTGGGCAGGGCGTACTGTGTACACAGGTAGGACAACAGCTGGATGGCAAAGATCTGCGGAAGACAGAGGAGACACACACACATGCAGGCGGAGACAACATGTACTGTGCATTAGGAGGAACACACAAATGTAGAGGGGTGGTGGTTGTCTGTGTGGGGGGGGGGGGGGGGGGGCGGGTCTCCCCTGCTTCACCAGCGGGGGCTGGGCAAGCACCAGTGG
>JAODLL010000006.1:3177583-3191812 GCA_026546735.1 Forbesichthys agassizii | reverse complement strand
ATATACACATATATATGTATGTATATGTATGTATGTATATATGTATATATATGTATGTATATATGTATATATGTTTTGCCTCTACATGAACCATGTGGCCGTTTACAAGTTGGCGTAACTGTTTCCATGGCTAATTCACTTGTGACAGGTTGTTCTAGAAGACTAGCACTGACTTTTTTTAATTTATCATTTTAACTTTAATTTCTCTAAATATTATACATTATTATAATATTTGTAATAAATATAAAACAAACAGCAAGTCATGTTTTATGCATCCCTATCGTCTAAATCACAGCCCATTTCAGAATTATTAACGATAAAATAAACAAATACAAGAAATTAGGCAACGGGCAATCATTGAAGCGTTTTATTCTACTAAGCACCTAATTCCCCATCTTAAAGCATGCTTACCTGAGAACGTCAGAGGTCTGACTGGAGTCAAGGGGGTGGGAGTGTTTGCTGTGCAGCAGTTCATCTGACTGCACTGAAGACACGTGGAGGTGCAAAGAAGCCTGGTGCATTGAGATAAACAAAGGGATTCAGTGTTGTCCAGGCAACAATAATAATTACCCACCCTTTCATCATGTCTGTGTACGCTAAACTGTATACACAGTACTCTGTAATACCAGAACTGGTATTGCCTCATAGAGGATCATTGGGTCATTAGCCCACGGGTTCCCAAACTTTTTTATTCCAGGACCTACCTAGAAAGGACTAATCTATTTAGGGACCCACCAAGTACCCGCAACATAATTACGTAAAACCTATCCACCTTTAGCTAATGCTATGATATAGTGTGTGCGGCAATTATTTTGTTGAGCAGACACTCCAGAATCTATGGTGTGCACGCGGCTAAATAGGATGTCATGTCATCCAATCAGAAACAAGTAGGCTATTTTGTCCCAACCCTACTCACGACCAACAGGTGGATCAACACGATAGTAAAGCGCGGAAGCCTTTCATTGATATTCTTCATTCATTCAATGGCCGCTTGCATTTTTCGCGATTCCCTCACTCCCACACAGTGACTCACCTGTGGGTCCCGACCCTTAGTTTGAAAACCGCTGATTTAGCAGACACTTTGAGAAAAAGCAACTTTGAGTTACAATTTGTCAGAAGGGTTTAGTCGCTGTGCTCAAGGGTGCATGTTGAGGATTGAACCTAGGACCTTTAGGCTGGAAGAAGACTACCCTAGCCAATCTCCTATCCTGCCCCAGCATTAGACGAGATACATATTTTACTCCTTTGAATAAAATATGCTACAGATTGTAATCCACGAGTAACAAAAATATACGTAATATTGTGTGTAAAACATTTGCAAATCAGTTATTTATCCAACATATTCTATCATCTGTTACCAACCTTTTGATGTAAATAAAAAACACAAAAATAAATACAGAATAATCCTCCCGTTAGCCAAAACAGGCTAATGTAATCACATGCATACATGCTCTTAACCCTCGCGCTGTCCTAAGGCATTTCAGCAGACTAGCAGCAGAGGGAGCAAACCGTGGAATGTCATATGTCCGTGTTGTGGTTGCTGCCCTCTAGGCAAGTGCACTGGGTCATTTTGACCCATAGGACAGCGCGAGGGTTAAAGCCTCTTGTGGAGCCATCATTTGCGAGAGCAGTCTAATACCTTGAGATAAAGTGGACACTGGTTCTGGGCTTGTGGGCAGGCTGACCAGAACCAGTCGGGCAGCGGGCCGGCTTTGGCCGTGGAGACAAAGTAGCCCAGGGCGAGGGGCTGCTGCAGGAGATTTGTGACTTCGTCGTGGGATTCCATGCGGTCCGTACTCTGGCCCTGCAACGAGGAACAGGATTTATCTTTACTTCAATTGTCACAGAGGCCTTTAACAAGAGTAACTGCACCCTAAATTGTGTTTTTGTTGAGCTGTAAACTAAATAATAGGACTGAACTGTGATGAAACCATGGTCCTTGCTGGTTTCCGATTGTACATTTGGTCTGCTCATGTGTAATCCAAAAAAAAAAAAAAATTAGCTCACTCAGCTCATTGACTACTTTTTAGCATTGTTCAAAGTTGTGTAATGGGTGGTGTCAGGCTCAGAGCTAAAGTTACACTTTAAAAAGGTCATTCTGGAGAAAGCTTGTTAATGTTTGAACCCAATAAAAAAAAAAAACACCACAGTGTGCTCCCTCAGAAGCTTCACCTCCACACAATGAACAAGCATTGCCAAGGCTACGATATTGTAAGGTGTGGTTTGCATTTGTGTTGCCATTAACAGATTCAGGGCTGTGTAGTAACACCAGATTATTTTTTTAAGCATACACACAGAACAGGCAGATACCGGGCAGCTCCACAAAAAGTGTATTATCTTACAATCGCTGACTCCATCTTTCTTTACTTTCGTTCTTAAAATCTGTGTGTTAAATTACATTAATTATTTGACGATACATTTCCAAATATTTGTTTAAGCCTAAGGGAAACCATCTCTAAATTGTGCATAGTCTACCAAATTGCCTTAGACTGTGTCTGAATCCCTCCACTGTGAATATATGAGCAAATCAGCCATTTTCAGAACCAGCATAGACTTCAGACTTAATTTTTATTTATGCCATAATTCTCTTTGACGGTTCTATTTGAGGTAGCCATGTTTACTTCTCATATACACATTTAGGAACATAAATAAAATAAAATCTATATTTTAAATGCTAGCATTAAACATTTAAAATATTACAATTTCAAATAGTTTAATATAGATATGTTAAATATTGACCAGACTCTACCGCAGCGTGGATGTAATGATGTGATGAGAGTCAGTGTTTGCCTTACCTTGCTGCCATCACCCCCCTGGTGGTAGTGGGAGCCGGGGGAGTGTACTGGCGACGTGGTGGGTGAGATGTTGATGATGTCTGGGTCCACCAGCTCGTTCTCAGGGTCCAGCAGGTCAAAGATCCCCATGCCATCAGAGCCGTCTGGAGAACAGTATGCAGGCGGGGATCATAGACTAATTCAAATGTACCCTGTTATATACAGTGCACATTATTTGCTTTTGGGGGTATAAAAGAAAATATTTTTTAATGCCGCAACTTAGTGTCCGATAATAATATTAATAATAATATTAATTATTATTATTATTATTTTTAGTAAGTAAGTAAAATGTCTTCTTTAAAAGGGTCCCTTCCAGGTGTGGAAGGACATCTCTGACTGTGACAGTGATATTTAGCAAGGGTATCCAACGATAAAGAGGGGCGAAGGGGGCAAGAGATGCAACTACTGACCCGTGGTGGCGTTGAGAATGTCGATGTTGGTGTCAATGTTGGTGTAGCTGGAGCTGGCCACCTGGACGGAGGCGGAGGTGGGGAAGACCAGGATGTGGGTGCACGAGGTGTCCTGTGGGGTGCTCAGCTGGGACGTCTGCATGGTCAGGGTGGTGCTGCGGCCGAACACGGAGCCCGTCGACACAGAGTCTGAGAGAGGGCGGAGACAACTGGTCGATATTGACCCATGCTGAATGTGCGCTGGTGGTACACGGCCTACAGCCAGCTGGCAAATAAGTTTAGAGTTGTGACCAAATGTGAATGTGATTTTTACATTTTTATATTCTTAAAATGATTTTTTAAAAAGGGTTTCTTTCAAGTGCTGTAAAAAGTTCAGAAAGGAATAGTATGTTTTGTTTTTTTACTCAGAATTTTCAGCTATAACGTTGCTTGTCTGTGGTAAAAGCAGCACGGATACATTTTGTTAGTTATTCATTTTATATTAAATCATTGGCACCACAAAGTCGCACAGAATGCATTTGGGCTGCTGCCAGTAATGTCAATGGTCTGCTTTTAATTTGCCTCCATCATGTGCTGCTGCAAAGAGACTTTACCACAGTATATTGATCCACAACTGCTAAAAGTGTAGCCGGTTTAACTAGATTCATGTGTAACAGATGTTTTCCTTTCAACTGTAAGATTTATATTAACTTACATCGAATAAAATCTAATAAAAATGCCAAGGTAGCAGTTTGAAAATCAAACTATATACGACGGTTTAATCCTACAATAATTTACAATAACAAGTTTTTATATGACTGTCCCTGTATATTCTCTCCTTCCTGCTCTTAGGAAATGAGCACTGTATTGTTTAATCTACTAGCAATGCTTTTGAAGATGGAATGTTATATTGGTAATGTGTTAGCGCTGATGACATGATGCGGTCATTATTCTAACAGAATGTGGCTGGCTTGCGCTTGCCGGTGTTATGACCTGTTTAATTATTGGCAGATGTACTAATTGCAAGTCGCTTCGGATAAGCGCCAGTAAAATGCTGTAAATGAAAAGAGAGAGAGAGAAAAAAGTTTCCTAATACTGTGCAGAATCTGTGCGCATGTCCGAGGTTGATGCTGCCATGGCTCAGCCAACACCTTGTTAGGACCGATATGTCATCAGCAGGACACCTCCGCACCGTGCCTGCTGTGATGCACCGGTGACAGCACCACCCCCCCAATCTTCTCCCAAAATAAACCCATTGATCCGGCGCTCCATCACCGGTGAGCTGAGATCAATGGGCAGCGGAAAGGCAGTGTTTTATGAGCGAGAGGTACACCATCTTCCACGCCATCAATCTGCTCCGCACAAGGAAGGGACACACGTGGTGATGCTGCCGGCATCCATCATGCACGCACGCACACACACACGCACACACACGCACACCAGGCCTGCCACTCGCAATGAAGCAACGCAGGGAGTGTGGGCTATAAAAATTATACCTCATCTAATTTATGATGTAATTCGGACACACACGCACGCACGACTCATAAAAGGCACACAAACACACCTGGCATGACGACAAAAGATCCCTGGGGCTCCATGGCAACCAAGCACACGCTGAGGATGCTGGGAGTGTCTGAGGCGGAGATGCCACACATGCGGCACATCTCCTTCAGACGGCGACTGAGAGACTGGAGGTTTCTCCTGCTCAGCAGAATGTTCCAGTCTGCGGCATGAGGGGAGTTATAGAGAGAGGAGGGGCGAGTAAGCGAATGAGACGACATTATGGGTCCACAGGTGACAGGGAACAAACAGCAGCAGGGCTGCTCGGTAACGGCAAAAGAGAATTATGTTTCCCCGAGTTCTGTGGGCAATAGTGAGTTAGCGATTAAACATTGTGCGTTTATTGAACTTTATAGAAGAAGAAAAAAAAGCACTCATACTCACTATAACGGTTGTTTTTGTAATCGTTGGAAGCCAAAAATCATCATTTCAATTTCAAGTTGATTAATCTCACTGCCCTATAACAGTGACTTTGTTATAAAAGCGTAGCTGTAAAGGCTGCTGCGCTCACCTTTTAATTCTCCGTGCCCCATCCTCCCCAGTCGGCCAATCACCACCCTCCAGGGCACTGATGACATCTGCACCAGACCCAAGCACCAATCCCAGAGTCTCTGCAGTCCCAGCCTTCGTGCGGAGCCCTTTTTCCTCCGTGCCCTGTGGAATACGCACGAACAGGCCCGTCAGAACCGCAGGAGCAGCAATTACCACCAAATACACAAGCAGTTGTTCTTTAATCAACCAAAAGTTTCACACTTGTTCTGAATGCTAACCAGCGAATGTATGCTGTGACTGGTGTAGATGCAGTAGTACATTTTTGACTCCCACAAATGCAAATTCAGGTGTTAGCAAATAGAAGGAAGCAAACTTAAGAGATAACATCTGCTTATAGAAAATAACACACGCGCACAGTGTATCACTTCAAAAAGTAGTTATTTCCTGTTATTGATGATGGTGTTGGAAGTAGATTCTTTTAATGAAGCAGTTTGTACTAGTGGCAATAACAATGCCTGTGATGTTACCGTTTATACCATATAAAAACCCAGCAGAAGTGCTTGCGGTAATGATAGCAGTAATAAATTATATGGCAAAAGGGGTAGGCCGTTTATTTTGCTATAGATATTTGTCTTAGCCCAGTGTTGTAGACTTCACATTTGAATAACTATTATTCATACAGTAACGATATTTGTTATAAACAAGATGAAAGCTAACGCATGGGCAGTTCAGACCTAAAATGTAATTTAATGATTAGCAAAATGTAAAATCTCCACTCAGGATGGCGGGGAAAGTGCACTAGACCACACAATGAAGGTGCTCGGATGCCGGCCCACCTGTTGGGCACGTCGATGTTGATGATGCAGGTCTCCAGCAGCTCGCCGTACAGGTCTGTGCACGTAGCCAGCAGCCAGCGCTGGTCGTGGGACAGGCAGTAGCCTACAAACAGCACGTTGTACTTCTGCGACGCCTCGGCAAACGCCTCTCCTAGCTCTGTCTGTTTGTCCTTGACCGGAGCCAAAATGAAGGGCGGCGTGTACAGTCGCAGACTCTCGGGCCGCTGCGGATGACGGGATGGAAAAGGAGTTAACAGCTACAAAATAACTTAGGTGACATGTTCAGCGCCCTGGCACTGGGCTAAAACTGTGCACACGCGACAGCGGGTAGTGGCACGCCCATTCAGCTGATGAAACCAAGGAAATAGTCAACCCATGGCTAATTTATGCTGATCTTGCATTTGGAGGGAGGCGTATTAATCCCTTGGTGTGACAGAATGTCAACTTCCATCACCCACATTGTACCACCCGCATCCCCCATTTCCGCTCCTCGTTTTAGCCTAGCCAAGCAGCTCAGGGTCTCCCAATGGGTCAGGAGGACCTGTAATGCTAGCTGGAAAAGAGAAAGCCAATTGAAATGCCCCCCCTGTCTAAACCTGGAGCCCACATCCCATTAGGGAGAGCATGGGAAGCTAGCCAAGCAGGTAATGGAAAGAAAACTCCGGAGAAGCAGGGGGTTACAGGTTTCTTTGGTGCCGTTCCAGCAGAGGAAGTGTAGGTGTGGGGTGGGGGAGGAAGACCATGAGGATGGTTAGTAAATATCTCTCTGTATCTCTCACTCTCTCAAAAGACGTCTTTTTTTCTTGCCCCTGGCTGATTGCACACAGTATGGGCAGAGGGCTAGCTGAGGTTAGCCGGTGTCACGCCATGACAGGCCGCAGAGTCAGCCTGTGTTCGCTTCCCTATCGATCAGGAAGGAGCTAGCATGTTGGCGCAAACAGGCTAGCGGCGCTACTGCTAATTTAAAAAAAACTGTATCGTCAGCTATTGCGAGCTAATAGAGACTTTTTTTTTGTCACATTCACCAAATATCTCCTCACATTTCGCTTCGCTTATCGTTCTGTGCGTGCTGGAGAGGGGAGTGGGGAGCTCCTGAGGGAGTTTGTTTTGATGAACCCTGCCTTTAAAAGACAGACGCGGTTCGTCGCCCAGCGCTTACTGTACCTCCGGGCTCTTCAGCGCCGTGTCGATGGCCAGGCCGGGGCCGAAGCCCGTCAGCGACTTGACGTTGGTGGAGGTGGGGAGCGGCCGCCTGCACTGGGCGAACACAGAGAAGGCTAGAGACTTGAGGTGCTGGGCGTAGATGTGGCGGTCCTCTCCTCGGACTGGCTGGAGGAGGTACTGACAGGGGATGATCTGGAGGCAGATATGCCACGGGAAGTGTCAGGTGACACACACACACACACACACACACACACAGGCTCACATTCAATACATCATCATATACGTTGTCTACAAGTGTAATGTCATCACATAACCTGCACTAATGAATTCATAGAAGGATATATAACATGAAAATACCATATTAAAGACATGATTTAATTAAGAATCGTCAAAGCATAATTCAAGTCTATTACAAATGCCACAGAGATAGAGAGATAGATATAAGACCATGTTCCACAATTAAATAATTAATTTCACCTTCTAGGAATGCACTGTTACTGGACATTTAAAAACTGCTGTATTTCCAGTCTCATATATGCACAGATATAGTGATATTCCATGATTCGACTCCAAAGAATGATACAATTCCCTGACTTTTCATCGCGATATTCCACAAATGACACGACCAGCGGGAAGGCTGAACAATGCTCCACGAAGGCCCGTCGTACCTGCACGGAGATAGAGTTGCGGACGTGCGGGGGCAGACCTTGCAGCATCTCAAGGTAGCAGCGTAGCAACCCTAGCGTCCACACGCTGGCGTGGGCACCCTGGACTCCGTCAGCCCCCTCGTAACTGAAGGGGTCCACGATGTAGACCACGATCGCCGGCGGGTACGACACAGCGTGGGACTCCCCGTCCGTGGGAACGCCCACCTTGTCCCGCTCCAAAGTGCTGCGGGAGAGAAAGACAAACAGGGGAGATGGTGGTGGGTTTTCTCTGCTCCACAGTGTCGTGCGTGGACGCACGGAGGTACTGCGCCATGGTCCAGTGGTGTTTGCCAGTACCTCTCCGGTGGCTCGGTGGGTGCCTGGGCCTGACTGCCGGACGTGTCCCCTGAGATGCCAGCGTTCTGGGAGCCAGGGGCGGGGCCCTGGGGCTGGCTGGCCACAGCCCCGAAGGGAGCGAAGGAGCCGGGTTTGGCCATTCCGACTCCAGGCTGGCACGATGTCGACCCCGAGCTGTTGACGCTACTGCTATTACTATTACTACTATTACTGCTAGCGCTACTAGTCGTACTAGCAGTGCTAGTAGTGCTGCTGTTGCTGTTGTTGTTGTTGTTGCTGTTAGGTAGGGAAGAGGCTCCGGGTGTTCCTGAGCCCTGGTGGCCGTTGGCGACCGAGGAGGAGTTGGAGAGCTGGCTGCATGACGATTGGTTGAGAGGGGGGCTGGGCTGTGTGAGGAGTGAGCTGTCCAATGGCTGTGAAGCGAGGTAAGGAGCTGACGGCAGGAAGAGGAAAGGACACAATTAAAAATAGGACATTTCTATTTAGAGTATAGGAGAGACCAGCGTATTATAAGAACATTAACTAAAAGCCTCTCGGTTCACTTTTCATAAACACACCTTCCACTGAATTCATCGCTCGTCATTCAGATTTCAAAAGCGCCTCTCTCAAAAGAGCCAAGGTTTCCCCGACTGGCTCTTTTAGAATTGACTAAAACAAGGTAGTAGTCAATGGTGGAAAATACAGGATGAAAAAGCTGTGTGAGCAAGGCAAGACACAAAAACAATCCTCGCACACCGAGGGCCACTAAAGGCAGCGTCAGTCATTCTCGAGAAACGCTCGCTAGCTTCCATCTTAAATCCATATAAACTCCCTCAGAAGCTCCGCTCCCCTCACATTGAAATGCATTGCGGAGCACAGCGGCATTTGTTGTTGTGAGCGGTGTTCACCACTTTGTTTGTGTTTCTATTTACAGAGCCAGGGCCGTGTAGAAGGTCCGGATTATATGTTCAGCGCACAAGAAGAACAGTAAGCTAAGCAAAATGCAAGAGGAGATACTTGGTGATTTTGACAAAAAGTGTATTAGCCTGCTGACTGACCCCTCCCCCCGGGTGATTGACACGTACCGAGGTCATGGCGGCACACTTGTGCATAGAGTTTTAGCTTGGTGAAGGCGTCGCCGCCGCCGGAGGCCTTGAGGAACCAGTCGTTCACCGGCTGCTCCGCTAGCTTCTTGGCTGCCGCACTGCCCACGAGCACGATGCCGTCTGGCCGGCCTTTACAAATGGGCCGGTGCTGACCCAGTCGACACGACTGCGGAACACACACACACACACACACACACACAGGGGAAACACAATGAGACAGCAGCCCGGGAACAAGGGAAAAAAGTGGACGGGTGAATGAATGAGCACTGGCTGTTTAGAAATGCCTGGAGGCCTTAGGTCACATTTATTTCCAGCCCCCCCCAACCCCCCTCCCCCTCCCCCCCCCGAGAAGTAAGCATGCAATTCCTCCGAGACAAAGTGTTTAATCTTGATCTCTAATATCTAATGCTGAAGACACATGAGCACAATGTTAATGTGCGTCGATATATTGTGATGACTGCGGCCAACTGTTCACCACTGCCTCGCTGTCAATCAAAAGGCTGGCTCATCGACAAGCCACACCGGTGTTTATGGAGCAAATATGGCTGATTAGACCTAGCAGTTGATTGACATCTACCCTAACACAAACACACGCACACCTCCAATGTTATCTTTATTTATTGCATCCGTTAGGGCTGGACAACTGATATCTTCTTTGTGATTGGTTCTTTTGTGTATGTATAGTGCCTTTTGTAGCGAGGCTCTCCGAAATGACTGCAGACAACACAGTACAGGTGCACGTGTGTGTGTGCGTGTGCACGTGCGACTCCACACAGCTACCCCCCCACCTCGTAGACAGCGGTGAGGTCGTGGAAGAAGCCTTTGGCGCCGCTGAGCAAGGCCTCGCTGTCGGGACACACCACCAAGTAACCGACGTCCCGCGGGGACCCGAACGGGTCCAGCAGAAGCTTCTCCCAGTAGGGCAGGCTGAACGGGGACAGCACCACGAAGTCGTACTCGAAGCCCACCAGGAAGGTAGGGATGGGGAGCGGCTCCGGGGACTCGTCCGTTCCTGGACATGGGCGGTGGGGGAAGGATGTTGGGGGGTGGGGTGGGGGAGGCGGGGAGAGAGACCAGGGGAAAACGGGGAATGATGAGAGCCGCAGATTGATCCCGGGACAGCGACAGTAAGCGGAGCAATGTCAACCGCCCCCCTCTCAGCCTGGCAGCCCTTTGTCCCACCGTGCTGACATCTGGACCAGAGCAGGGGGACTGCCGATCTGACAGAACGAGCACACACGCACTCATGCACGTCTCACACACACTCCTCTGTGTCTCACACACACACACACAAGCTTCTCTCTCTCTCCCTCCCTCCCACACTCAATCATCGGTTGTCTCACACATTTACATTACCGGCAGTTGGCAGACGCTTGTATCCAAAGCGACTTACAGTAGTACATCTGTCAATAGTTGGACATACATCAGCAATCTTAAGTAAACCATTATATTATATCAGAATAGCTACATCAAGCTTCATCGTGACTACTACCATGTCACTATATCATTAAATCTTCATCAAACTATATTTGTAAATAAATAATAAAGTGCTTTGTAATACACAAGACCAGAACAGGATTCTGTGGATAAGTGTTAAAACAAGGGCATTCAACGAAGAAGCTCGAGTTAGGAGTGAGAGCCAGGAGGTGGAGAGGTCAGTAGTCGAGGTACCAAGGTGTATAGTGAAAAAGTGCGTCTTGAGTCTCTTGTGGAAGACGGGCTGTGTTTCAGCAGTCCTTGCCAGAGGCTCGCTCCGCCATTGTGGTGCAAGGACAGCGAAAATTCGAGACTTCCCACACACTCCTGCATATCTCGTACTCGTCGTACTCGACCACGTCTCCTCCCCGCTTACCGTAGGAACCCCGTCCGGCCATCTTGTGAAACTGCTGCCAGGTGAGGGGTCCTTGGACGCCCCAGGACCGCACCGTCCTCTTCTTCTGGATGGCGTCCTGGAGAACTGGCTGGAGGGACATGAGGACCCGTAGCACATCCTGAGAACACAGGGCGCTCACATCCACCGCTGGGGGGAAGAAGAACACATTCACAGGAGTTATTTTGCACTTGCCGTCACCGGAAGTGCAAAAGCGTATTCTTTGAACTTTTACATTCGAACGTTGCGTGTAAACATCCCAAATTGTTTGATTTAAAACTGCAACCGTAAACTGTAACAGCGTTCATTTGTGTTCTCTCGAGAACTACCTGCTCTGACCTGCGGTGACCTGAAAACACACTGAAAACTGACATTTTTGGTGACCGTTTGCCAATTTGAACGCACCTCATATAAAGCCACCGCTTTGAAATATTAATGAAAAGCATTGCTACTTGGTACGCTCTACTGAAATGTAATTCTAGTTGAAAAAATGTAATAAAATTGCTTGCTTAGTGTGTCTGAATTCCCGGGGACTACTTTCATGCATGCACACAAACTTGGGTGTAAGTCAACTAGAAAAGCACAGAAGACCAGAGATTGTTGAGAAGGGCTGTCGGGCTTTGATAAAGGTCACATCTTGGATAGATGTGTTTTTGGGTGAGCGCGTTCTCCTTGCATAAAAGATTAAGTTGAACGTGTGGAAGGAACAGACTTTTCCGGGATCAGGACTGAAAATGTGTTTCCATCCCTCTCTCCCTCGTTTACTAATGCAACAGAACACAATTCCAGTGGATAAACCATTATTCACCCTTAAGTCGCTTATTACTAACATTATTTCTCTGAGAACAGTATGTTAAATACAAACATGGAATATAAAGTGACTCAAGCCGGTAATTATATGTTCTTACAAACTGCCATTGGATCTGAACGTTCCTGTGAACTAGAGTAAGCAAGAGTATTTTTGAGCAATTTAATATCTAATCTTTCAAAAACGATACTTGGAAATTTAAATGAATGCTCTGACACATGGCTGAACTCAATTTGTGAATTGCTTTATTCATAGAGCTGATTTAATAACTGGGCTGGCTTTCCATTTATTTTTGATATGCCAGTTACACTATTAGCTGTCTCATAAAACATTAGCCTACAAAAAGAAAGAAATACACACACTACTGTTGCGACCAATATGCAAAATAACTCAAACAAGAAAGCTATTATTACTATTATAACTATTATTAAGTTATCACAGTAAAGAAAACGCCTCTTCAAAAAGGTTATATGACATCTTTTTTCCAGTAAATGAATCCAGAAAGTAATAGAGGGTGAAAAACACAGCAGTCAGATTTGGCCTCAGGTGTGAAATCACTTTTGTAACCTACCCTGACCTACCCTGCCACTCCCACTCGTCATGATAGCCAATCAAATTAGGGCATGTTAAAAAGCGCAAAACAAACTGAAATGCAAATATTCATCTGGAATGAAGAAAAGTCTTCCCAAAAATACAGGTGGAAAATGGAATATCATCAGCCTTTAAGGTTTATTTTCTGCCTACATGTAGTATTTTATACTGATTCATGTGTTCTGTCCCTATCAAACAGACAAACTGAAACCCTGAGTCAGTGCGGTCGGAACTAGACAGAGGTCGGCGTTAAACTCCTCTTACCGTTCTGCTTAGCCCAGTTGTGGAGACACGTGCTCTTGACCAGCGCTTCGTCCACCTTCCCTCCAGACATGTTGTCCATGAACTGGCGGCCGTGCTCCAGGGCCATGTAGCAGTCGCTGTGGAAGTCCCTCTCCTCCACCCGGATGCAGGGCGGCGGGGCCGGCCCCGGCCCGCCCCCGTCGCACTCCAGCTGGGAGAAGGGCGAGAAGGGGTTGGTGCACTGGTCCTGCAGCAGGAGGATCAGGTCGTCGGGGACGCGCCCCCCGCCGACAGCCCTCTCCGGCGGGGGGAGCCGTAGCTCCTCGAAGCGCCGCTCTGCCTCGCGGCTGACGTCCGAGCCGCGGCCGATGATGTCCAGCTCGTCCTCCAGGAAGAGGCCCGAGCCGTTGCCGTAGCGGCGGTTGACCACGGCGCTGAAGCCGCAGGTGCAGGGCTCCTGGGACTCGCCTGCGGGGTCCCCCAGGTAGACGGCGGCGTCGGCCCCCTTGATGTTGGCGTTGCACACGCAGATGCAGCAGCTGTCGAAGCTGCAGTCCTTGAAGAGGTTGGCCACCGACTCGGACAGGATGAGCGTGACGTACAGGCTGTGGGCCTCGGGCACCGACGGCACCGTGGCCGGCTCCACCGAGTTGAGCGGCCGGCACGTGGACGCCGTGGAGGCCGGCGAGTACAGCTCCGAGTTGTCGTACCTGTGCGAGCCCTGGACGCTGGAGGGCCCTCGGGGGGTGCGGGGCGTGCGCGGGGTGCGCGGCGTGGGCGCCGAGAAGCGAGGCGTGGCCGGCGAGGGCAGGATGCCGGTGCCGCCCCCGCCGTTGCTGGGCGGGGCGCTGTTGGACATGAAGGGCGTGTGCGTCTGGGGGGTGTAACTCTGGCTGTAGTCCTGGTCCAGGACGCTGCCCACGCTGGGGATGTTGCTGGGGGAGGAGAGGGGAGGCAGGGAGGGAGGGAGGAAGACGGTTGAGAGAAACTCACGATGATAAATAATGATTTGCGGTGCTGAATCTAAAAACTAACATGTGCCATTCGCACATAAATAGTACCGACAATGACAATACGCACCGCACAGGACAGCCTATTTCTTTCATGTCAAAAAATAACTAAATACATAAATAAATAAAATAAAAAATGTATACTGCCACCCCTTACCCCCCCCCCTCCCCCTCCTCCTTGCACTGCATTCATGTAAATAGGTCAACTAGCAAGGCAGACAGCATTCACCACAGTGGGGAATGCAGACTGGGGTTGGACTGCACACATGTTTACGAGAGAGAGAGAGAGAGAGAGAGAGAGAGAGAGAGAGAGAGAGAGAGAGAGAGAGAGAGAGAGAGAGAG
>JAODLL010000006.1:3166164-3177483 GCA_026546735.1 Forbesichthys agassizii | reverse complement strand
TTTCCCGGTGCCCCCCCCCCCCCCCCCCCTCCCCCTCCCAAACCATCCGCAGCCCTCTGCCGCTATCGCTTACTGGCGTCACTCTCAACCGCCTCGACAACCTTGAGGGAGACGCATCAAGCGGCGCTTCAGGAAAGGCGATCAATTGCATATTCAGGGAGGCCTTTTCTCTCTCCTGCGAGACTCTGCCGGGGAGACGCAGAGTCTGTGCGCAAATGGACTGAAGGCCTTCATAGAATTACAACCTGTTGAGTAGGAGGAGCCACCACTACTCAACAAGGGGTGGGAAGACAAACCGTCTCTAACAGGGTACCACACATCGTTAACACTAGCCCAACCACCACCAGGGATCGATGTATGCCTCAAACCATCTAGTAACTTAGAATGTGTAAACAGAAGCCGCTCCAAAAAAGAAAGAAACCCATCTTAAATCATTGCAATTTTTGATAACGGGTTAATTTGGCGTCGTATTTTTACTCAATATACTCGTCGTATACTCAACTAGATTTACACAACACAACTTTAGGAAATATAAATGGCTGTGGACTTAGGCATTTTATCAAAACATAGGTACTAAAGTAAGGTAAGGTAATAAAAATGTAGTGCGTGAGGTTCTAGTTTTTAAGGAGTAGCTGTAAAATAAATAGGACGGAACTGTGATGAGACACATCAATGCTGGTGTAAATATTACCATAATCCCCATTTTTTGAAAGAGCTGTATTTTATGGTCTGAAAATGGCTCGACACGTCATACAGTATCTGTTTAAAATTGTGAAGGACCTGGCAGGTTGCCAAGTGTACTTCTCATCCACTCCTGCATCAAATTTAAATCTCAATGTTAACGTTAACGGGGGCCCCCTTCTCAGCCCCATGACTACATCTCAGCATTTTTCAAAGTTGTGCAATGGATGTCAGGCTCAGAGCTAGGGTGGAGTTCAAGTCAAATTCACAAAATATCTAAAACATTTCCCTGTACTCTACACGGCCCAGGCTGTGTAAATAGCAACATAAACAGAAAGACAATGCCGCTTGGCTTCACAATGCCTTTTAATGTGTGGGGCGGCGCTTCGGAGGGAGTTTGTTTTTATTCGAGCTCGAATAACAAGCGTTCTCGAGAATGACTAACCTTGCCATAGGTTATAGTGTTAATAAATAATAAGCACATTTATATCCATTTATTAATTTAAAAAGCATCATAAAGAACCCTACCCTACCCTGTGGTGAAAGAGGTACGCAATTGTTAGCTTGGCCTAGCCTGGCTCTGCCCGACTATTGGTCTCAGCTCTGGTTTCGCTGAGATTATAGTCTGGAAACCACCACACAACCACCCTGCTGGCAGACCAATCAGGGTGGGTTAGTGAGATGACGTTGAAGTCCATCACGTTTCAAAATGGTGGTACAACTAGATGAGGAAATCAAAACAGTTGTAGCAACGTCGATTGGTTCAGAATTAGCCAGAGGTAAGAGGCATCGACGGTTAACACTTCCCAATGGAGCGTGGCCAGACTGTTTACCAAGGGAATATTGTGTCCGGTTACACCAGTCCAACCTGGGCTAGGTGTCTCGTGTAAAAAAAGGGTTATGATCTCACTCAGTGGGACTTCCTGGTAAAGTAAAGGTAAAATACAATGAAACCAGCGTACCTGCGAGCTCATGGTGGATGAGGTGGGCGAAGTTGGGGTCATCGCCCCACCAGAAGAGCCAGAGCTCCCGGCGGCCCGGCCGCTGGCTGCGACGCCATACGCTGAGCACGTCGGCCTTCAGGCACCGGCTGAAACTGCACAGGATTGGGTCCTCCTCCGTCACCGGGAAGAGGATGGGCGCGGAGGTGGGGCCCTGCCACACGTACCGCTTCCATTTGATCCCCGTCAGGTCAGCCTGGGAGGGGGGGAAGGGGGTTATTAACGGCATGGTGCTGAAAGTTTAAATATTTTAACTTTTTGCCATCCTCCACGACGTTATTTACAAACGGATGTTCGTAGCTCCCTCACACACGGAGAACACATCAAAACGAGAATACTAGATACAATAAAACAATAATGACAGTTGCTACTAAATAATTTAATATATTTTTATTAAATTATTTGTAAACAATGCGACATCACCATAGCAACTGCCATTCCGTTGGACTTTTTACGCCACGCTGTCCAAAAAGTGTTTCCGTCTACCGGTTTGCCGTCTGCCGTGTTCCATGTGAACGCAGCATTAGCCTTAAACAATGCTCCTTTGTTATTCCACACGTTCTGAAGCTCAACGACATCTCCTATCATGCTACAGAAATTATACTCTGCCATCCCTTTGAACGTCGACAATACACACAGACAGACAGCATACACAGAGAAACACTAGAGAGAGAGAGAGAGAGAGAAACCGTCAGACACCGAGAGAGAGAGAGTATTACTGAGAAAGCCGCTGCTTCAGGAGCCACTCAGCACCTGGGAGTAAACGCGCTGAGCGCAGTTTAAAGAGCAGGTATTAATCCTCTTTTATGGAGCAGTTCCTCGCCCACCTAACACTTATGACAAGAGGAGAGACACCCAGGCAGTGAGACGTGGAGGGCAGACTGGAGAGAGAATGAAAGAGAAGGGGGTTGGAGGGGATATATGCTTGAAGGTCTGACTATCTGATCTGAAGAATTGATAAAAAATAAAATAAAAGAGGTAAACTGAGGAAAACTGAGCGCTCGTGTGTGAATACAAAGACCTCTTCTGCAAAAAATAAAAAAAGTGTTTGTTTAGTTTTCCTGCAAACTATGTGCTTATGCCCCAAGAGCTTCCAACAGCAACAACAACAACAGTAATTATTTTAGAAAAGCGAATAGCGGGGGAAATAAATAAACAAAGACAAAGCAACAAACCCTAATTCTGGTAAATGTGGCGTCACCGTCTTAATCCTCATTAATGGAGAGTGCAGGGAGGTGACGGCATGTTGTGTGTGTGTGTGAGCATGGTGTGCGGCTTGCCTGGCTTTTACTGAGAGAACAAAATGAGGGGGGGGGGGGGGAGAGAGAGCCATACCGGCAGTAAATCACCGACGGGGGTTATTAAGTGTTAAACCGGGACATACTGTGCTGCGTCGTAGCTGCTACCCACCAGCCAAGCGCCGACAACCCACAACCTGCGGGCACGCAGGGACACGGGCACGCGGGCAGACCCTGTCACCAAGCCCCCCCCCCCCTCCTCCCTTGTGTAGCCCCGTTTCCAGTTCATTCCAAGTTCTCCACACCGGCAGACAAGAGTAGCAGCTCGTCACAAGCAGACGTTTCATCCTGCTCCTTCAAGTCACATTACAGCTTGGGGGCTGCCTTAACCCGGGGGGGGGGGGTTTGCTGAGTCTGAACCAACGATTAGCCACAGCTAAGGCAAGGACGGGGGTCTTTTGCCGGGCTGTGGGATAAACCGGGGGATTTGCGTAGGTGGATCACAACAAAGACTTGGTTGGCCTCTAGATACAGAGGACGCAAACACAAGGAAGCCCAACCGCAGTGTCACGTGGGACTATCCTCAATAGAATAGAGCTGTGAGCGGCACATTTACCCCCCAGCAATCAGGACAGCCTCGCCAAAAGATGATTTTTAAATAAGAATTTCTATGCAATGCATCTAATGCAATTCTAAATAATCTGTTCATCGGGAACATAATTATAAATGATGGCACGCCGTGATAAACGAAGGCTGGCTTGTCAGGATGCAAAAAGATGGCAGTGCAGGCAGCAACTACTTAAAGTTCATGTCAATTATGCTCAATTACGTGTGTTTTTTTAAACTCTAAACAAAAATGCCACAGGATGCTTCTTCTGAATCTGCACCACCCAAATTGGACACGCATTGCCAAGGTTGGGATAGTGTTGCGGTCTGCACTGCATTATTTGTTTCTGTTCCCCATTGACAGAGCCAGGGATGTGTGGAGAAACACCAGATTATTTTATCAGCATGCCAGGCAGATAGTCGCTGATGTGTCTTATTTTAAAAACGCTTACCTCACATAAAAAAAAAAAAAGTAAAAAAAAAAAGGTATAATCAGCTATTGTAAGCACATTTTAAGATAATACACTTAGTCTAATTCACAAAATATCTCCTCCTCACATTAAACTATCTTAACGTTCTCTGTCCATGTAAAATATACTTCTACACAGCCCCTGCTCCATGAAAATAGGAACATAAACAAAGTGGTGAACACCGCTCACAACAACAACAACGCCGTAGTACTGCCAGAGTAGTACAATTTGCTGCACAGTGTGTTTCAACGTGTGGGGCGGCACCGGAGAGGAATATTGTTTTGATATGTGCTCAAAGTTGGCAAGCTCTCTCGAGAATGTTTGACCAATTTATTTTGGTAAATGCAAGGTACAAAGGGTTATGTGCGCACGGCAACGCTTGCATGTGGCAACCAGGCTATCAGTTAGGATAGTCCTTCCGGGAGAGACAGTAGAAGATGACACCTGCATCTTGTTACAGGAAACATCTGTGCTCCCAACGCAGAGTCTGGGCAGGCACAACAGTTATGTGCGAAACCAAAACCAGACCATATGCAGCAAAGATAAGTGCCCCCCCCCCACACACACACACACACACACACACACACACACAGTTTATCATGGCATTGTTCATAAGACTGATCATTTTTTTGTTTTATTTTAAGGAACTCTACAGAGTCAACACTAACCCCATCCTTTCAGCTGCAAAGCCGCAATTATCTGCTGCAAACACAACAGATAGGCATGTGGACAGTAACTCCACATAAAGAGTTGACTGCACATAATATGTTTCCTTTAAATAGGCAACAGCCTTAGTAACGGTTGCCTTTTCCGCAGCCTGCTGAAATCATTTTTGTTCCGTGCAATGGTTACTCTCGTTCACGACACATTGCTAGAATTCAAACTAAGGAAGATTGACTGCATTTTGTTTAAGGCTGTGGGTGTAACAAGATTTTTATGCCATAATACATCTACTCTTGTGTGTGGAACATCCCCTATAAATTAGACTGATGTTTAAAAAGATTTAGCCTTAATGTTTGCAGTCACCAGTCAATTTGGATAGAGAAGGTCCATTTATAAATGACAATGGTATGATTTTATTATGTGTCGTAAAACACTATTTGACTTAATATAGCCTTCCTTACTATCTGATGTCTTTTACTTTACTAGACATTTTAAGAGTTGAAAATGATATTGGCCAATGCAAATGCACTACTTATAAACACCTTTCAAACCATATTTTACAGAAAATATACTACTGCTTTTGATACTGCCACATCTGTTGTGCAGTCAAGCATGGTTTCAACGAGAGGTCTTCTGCTGATCTGCATTAACCTCCAGGCCTACGGCTAATTTAATCTCTGGGATTGATCTGAGAGAAGTAAAATCAAGATAAAATGCTGATTAAAAATGCTTGTGTTCTAATAAACAAAAAGAAAGGTATCACTTGAGAGTATTTCTTGTCATTATCTGAAAGTTGTTTTTTTTTTTTTTTTTTTTTAATCAATGCTGCAGTTTCTCTCAAGTAGACATTTGAAAGTAAATTAATATCACTGTTCACCAAACTACTTAAAAGACCCAGGAGTGGTCAAAATGCTATGATTTCTATGATGTGCTGACATCACGGTTTCTAATCCATACATTTACTGACAGTTGTTATAGTAAACAAATTTCAACATTAAAAGCAAACTAATACGTTTAATCTTAAATTCATGCTACGTTAATTGGATTGTTGGATGATAATAAAAATGGATAATTATATTGTTTATTGTGCACCGATAGATCGGAAGATGATCGGAATCGGCTGATTTCCACTCAACATACGAGATCGGTAGTAGTGGCCAATATGCAAAACCGATCTTTTTTTAATAAATGAAATGACTGTTGCGGGCGGGATAGAAAGACATTGCTTTCTTTAAATTCATGTGAGGAGACTTTTAACATATCCAAAATCTGTAAAATCGGACGTATTTGACAGGTTTTTGACTGTCCTCGAAATTCCAAGATGCCATTGCCATTGTTCGTCGACAAACTTAAGCAAATATAAGCTTAAAATCGTGATGTTTTTCATTAAAATAACTTAATTATACATGTAAAAAATACATTTATTTGTAAAATAAATAAACCATTTACACTAACTAGATCCTACTCCTGAGTTCTGTGAACCATGAATCTGTCAGACCAAATGTCCTGTGACAGAAACAACCTAAAGGTTGCCAGGTTTTAGTCAAATCCGGTATTAGCGGACAGAATCCTGTGAGAGACACAGGTTGCCAGGTTTTAGTCATACCAGGTAATTAGTGAGAGATAGTAAATTATAGTTTGTAGAGATTATCAACATGTATTTAAATAATATATGGAGTCCCCCCTACTTTTATCAATATTGCTAACACCTTTGGGCACTTAGAACTATGTTGTGTATATCCTCAATGTGAAAAATATTTTTGTAAAATAATTTATCAAAGAAATGCATCTTATGTTTATTCATATGGTATTATTTATGACACAGCTGTTATACTTCACAAAACAAATTTTTGAGCACAAAAATCTATTAGCCATGTTTACATATTAGGTGCAGGACTTGCAGGTGGAGTGAAAAAATGGGCTCAGTGACCAAAACATTATCTTACATTTATGAATAATATATCTAAAAAGTCGGTATCAGCCAAAAAAAATATCCAGATCCCTAGTTATTGTTGTGTAAAAGGTATAGCTCTCAAAAGGAAGGATGCTAATAGTTTTTATTTTATTTATCTTAGTCTTGCTCTTGGTTTTATGAATGCTTTAAAGGAAGAAAGCCAAAAAATGTAATGTTCTTAAAACCATCAGTTAACTCTTGAGTATTGACCGATCATTCGGCTGGGTACGCTACAAGTGTTAATGGCGACTCATCGAATCATTTACACGGTTTCCTAAGAGAAGTCTGAACAAGACCCTTGACCTCCTGCAGAAACTACCACTGCAGCAGGGCAGAGTGACGCTCAAGAAGAAAAAGGCAGACTGCCAGACACCGCAAAGGCCTTGGGTGCTACCATCTGCAGATACAAAGATAACAGGGAGGGGAGCTTACCAGTAAAAATGTGTTGAAAAACACAAGTGAACTAATCTGCACATAAGAATAAAAAGAGACGACCAGTCATAACCATAACCATATACAAAGAGGGTACAATAATAGTAATAATACATGAGTGATAAAGGTAAACAAGGTAATGTCTCTCCAGCATATCAATATTGTTCAGACACGTACATCGCCATATGCTAGATCGGAGGACAAATGTAGCATTAACAGCCACGGTTGTTGGAAAGCATATAACACACTTATCAACATGTGTGTTTTAGGACAGCTCGTCAACCAAATAAATACAGAGGCATTTATAGGAGGAGACACTCAATAGGAGTGCCCACTCTGGCTAAGACCACTCTCTTGGAGAAGGTCATCAATCGGATTTGAACAGCATTTAAGGCCTGGCAGTAATCGTTGCAGTGTGTAAAAGGCAGTTTAAAGCTCTCCGGCAGGCTAGACCACTAGAGACAGGAAGACATTGTGTCCGTGTGTATGACCTGTATTCAATAAGACTGTACATGGATAATAAGATTATTATGATATCCTTATATAAAACAAAAGAGCTTAAACTGAAGTCTGGGAGATGCCTCTGGTTATCTTGATTAAGTAAGTTTTAAGGTCAATGTTATTTTACAGTATACAGTCAAGTGAATCAAATTCGTTAAATAAATCTGAAACAAGTAAGCACAATAATTAGCACCTTAATGAGAGCATAACTGCCATAGGTGTAGTTATGCTTCTGTGCAGGCAGCCTGAACCAGGATGTTGCTTGTGTTTGTAAAAATCCTTCAAGTGAATGATAACAAAAGAGTCGAGGATATTGGCCAGAAAAAAATATCTTAGATATGGGGAAATCATGTGTGGGTTCACAAATCTTAAAATAATATAAAAATGGGGAGAACATATCCAGATATTCAAACACAATTAACAGAAAAGTTTTTGGTTAAGCATATGGGTCACCGCTGGTACAACAATAACAGTAGCTCTGCTGTTTTTAAACTGGTAACGAAGGGTCCAAGTCATACGGGCCTGCAGACTTCTTAGAAATACACCTCAGAGAGGCTTTCTGAACACAATCTTAAAATGACGGTGCTCTCTCTATGGGGATCTTCCCCAGGGCTCTCGGTACAATCATACAATAGCTAGTGTTGTGCTCTGTCAAAGACCTGATGCAAAAAATATCCAGGAGGCAGATTGCACTACCAAAGATAAAAAAGCGTGCTCCACTTCTGCTCTCTGCACCTCCAAAACAATTTAGTGGCATGCAGCCAGTATGTTGGCATCAGGTTGATGTTTTTTTTTTGCCGTCTGCATTTCTATGCATGCATGCAGCGCATGAATGCAGCACAAACATGTACTCCGCTTGTGGTGTGTTCCAGGCCGTGGCCGCCTGTATTTCAGCAGGACAAGCACAACCCCTACGGCAAGGCTTAGAAACCGCACGTCAGGGGAATCTGAAGCTAAAGTCGTTTGACCGAACTAGGATGTTTTCTTAAGGCGATGTGTATTTGAGGGTCGTGACCCGGCTTATGCCAGCTGCCCACCCTCCCTCGGGTCACTTTGGACTCTCGGCGAAAGTGAAAAATGCTGGTTTCACACAGCTGCCTTCTTGCCACCCTGTAAGCTACCGGACCAGCAACAGGTGATGATCATTAAATAGCCTATTTTCAGCAGTGACAACTCTCTCTCTCTCTCTCTCTCACACACACACACAAATTAAAGTTATGAGTGACTGTTTGCGATTACTTTCAGAAGAGTGTCTGCTACATATACACTTTCATAAAGTGTTTGCATGTGAAACTTTTCCAATGCAAATCAAGACCCACGTTATTTAAGTAGCTACCAGTTGAAACAGGAGCAAATACAGTACAGAATCAGACTACAAAGTACAAAGGGTCAATTCCAATTTCATGAAAGGTCGGTTTCAGAGATTCATTAAAACACATATGCACAGATTAACTGTAACTCAACCCCAGGTAATTATCCCAACTACTGTAAAACGCAAACCAAAATGTTTGCAACAAGTGCTATCTCACTCTAGTGCAGGCTACCTGCTATACTAAGGGAAAAAACACCACAACTTGTTTGCATTCTTCCACCATAAAACCACAAAGTGGAGTCTGTTCAGCCAGTGAGTCATAACAAGCAGTGTTGTGCTTAGTCTCCGTGTACAGGAAGACGTCAGTCAACCAAGCTAAAGGCGCTATATGGGTACCAGACCCTAACCTGCACAGCGTAACTTACACTTCACGGCTTACTGTTGACTCCATATTGGAGCCACGCCTATTGTTGACAAGCCAATGTAGTAAAACAGCAACAAACATCCACCGTTACAGAAGGAACTGATCTCTCTGGAAACACCCTGTGTGTTGCAGCTTAATGTCTTGTTTTGTGTCCCTCACAGAGGTGCTCGCAGGGGACACGAATAGGTGTGAACGTTCTTCCGAGGGAGGAGCACAAACAACTATTCTGTTGTGTCTGACTTTACTCACACACATGTAATTAGGAAATCACTACTTCGAAAACAATTCATATTTGTTTCCCCTTTTAACTTGAACCCCATCGTGCAGAGTATGCACACGCGGGTAGTTTGACTACTTAGCAGAACATAATGTCCCAATACTACACACAAGATATTGTAGAATGACGTGCCCTAAATAATGAGGAAACTAAACAGGGACATCGACTGTAAACAAGAGATCGGCGACAGACAAATACAATGATTGCATATGATACAAGAAATATGTTTGCAGCAAAACGAAAACAGTCGGCCAACAAGCTTGTTATACCAAGTTGTTCTCAACTGGCTTTCTAGACAATCGTGTGTTACGGGCAAACTAGCAGAGTTGATCACATTCTGCTAGAAGTCATTGTTGATATACAAATGCACGTTATATTAGTGCTCAGAAATGACACACTGCACATCTCTGCTGCAAGATCAGCAGCGAGTGTTTGCTTTACGGGTCACTGCTTGATAAGCATAACGGATTGCAAAATGCGTTAGAGGCAAGTCGTGATAAACAAGTCATTGCAGCTGGAGACAAAGTGCTATAATCTAGCGAGCTGGTCTGGAAACAGCGTTGTTCTGAAATGATGTCAGCTCAGCTGGCCAGGCCAAAAGCCTGTTCCACTGCTCCAGCTAAGCTCTATCAACTATATACCCGTGTGGCTAACGTTAGCTTAGCCCCTCACAGCTAGTTAAAAATGGCTGCTTTCCTTTAGTTTTAAATCTCTTACCAGACAGAATAGATTGGAATGGCAATCCTCCAAGCTGGCCCCGTTCGGTACAAAACAAGAACTCATCCTTTCACTGCGAGATCCCACGCTCCATCGTTTTCGGTTCCCGGGAAATAAAGAACAATTGCTGTTGTCTGTTTTCTAAGATTCTGGGTAATCAAGTAAAATTACATTTTTTAACATTTGGCAGGAGGGTAGTTAATTCAACAACCTTCCGATCGCAGTTCTCTGTCAATGCTAAAAGCTGTGAATAAATTCCGTTGGATCTCTATTTCGGCATCTCAAAAGGCGCTCAGTGGGGATTTAAAAGGTGGCAAAAAATGTTCATAAAACAAAAAGAAAAGGAGAGCAAATAAGCAACTCTCCCCCTCCCCCTTAGCCTAAAACGGTCTATGCTAAAAATGTCCCGACTACTCCTCCATCGCAAAATCCAGTCTGAAAACGAAATACATCCTTAGAAACCCTTAGAAACCAGGCATCAGTCTATATTTTTGCGGTTATTTTGATCATTACTTCTGTGCTCGGTTCCTGTTGGTTTCCATTTGAATTCATGGATTCCTTTCTTTAATGGCGGCCACAGGGACAACTCTGCCTACCAAAGCCTATTGGCTCATTCGTGGTCATGAGGGGTGTAATAACACAAGAGTGATAGGTATTGCCGCTAGGCGAGCGCAAGTGGCGCTACTGAGCAACAGATTTTGTTACTAATGATCAAACCTATAAACTTGCTCACTTACACAGTGCACCACCTAGTGCATGTGATAATGCACTTGCAAAGACGTATCCATGCGCCCTAGCAATGTTTTAATGAGTAGTCTTTCAAACATAATTGGGAAACATATCACACATGTAAAGTAGAGGGTTATGGCTGCACATAGATGCGTGTTTTGTTGGATATGTGCAGCCAGTGTTCCCCGCTTGTCATGTCTCAACTGTCGCACCTTCACTAATTTCATAATCACCACAAAGAATGTATGCTTTCCCTAAAGGTGTTATTTGTATTTCTCCCTTGCCTTAAAAAAATAAATGTGTATATATATATA
>JAODLL010000006.1:3136229-3163057 GCA_026546735.1 Forbesichthys agassizii | reverse complement strand
ATATATTAGCATGTAGATAATGTGTATATGTAATGGTTTTGCCTGAAAAAATTAATAGTGTAAAATAAAATCAGGCACATCTTTCCAGCCAAATAAACATTGAGTGTTGGCTACATAAGTATTTTGTTGACTGATTACATGTAATCAGTTACTTGTAATATGATTATAAAAAAAACATTAACCAGCTAAAATAATGGAATCAGATTACAGGTATTTAAAAAAAATGATCATTACTTCTAGGACTACTTTCAAATATCAAATGGAAGTTTGCAGAAGAAAAATGCATAAAACAATTGGATGTTCTCTGATTAACCTTTCATTAACATCAATCAATAATTGAAATAAAGCCCTACCTTAATCTGATTCCATGTGCAACATAAACGGTCACAAAAACAGAAAGATTCGGTGCGCCAAAGCAGTACATTGCTGTGTATGGCATTTCAAAGAACAATGTGAAGTAATCTAAAAGTAATGGGAAGTAATCAGATTATGTTACTAAATGTAGGCAATCCAAAAATTACGTTACTGATTATAATTTTAGTCTGACAACTAGTAACTGTAACAGATTACAATTAAAACATATTTTAGCCAATCCTGTATATAGGATAGGTTACATATTATAAATATTAAATATGATATATAAATATTAGAAATATAATAATAATAATAATTATTATCATTATTATGGGCCCATATGTTATATATTGCTCGTTATAATGGTTATGCAGATATTATTTGCCTCTTTAATGCATGTTTTCTCAGAATTATTTTTTTAGAAATTATAATAATATGGGGTTAAAATTCACTATACAAATATACATTACAAACCACCATTAAATAGAATTAATTTAATTAAATTCTCATGGTACTATTGCTATTGATCTGAGATCTGTCACACTTATTTTAGGCACCTTCTCTGTCTAATTTATTAATGAATTAAGTTTTGAAGTTATCGATGCAATCCAACAGAGGGCAGTAGAGCAACATTTCAGAACGTTTTCAGAGCAGACAAGGAAGAAGTTTTTTTTTTTTACGTCATGTTTACGGTATGTGTCTCATCTGACTGAGGCTTATGGCTTAGCTGGCAAGCTAGATCAAGTTTTTTTTATTTTTGCTTTGTTAAAGTTTATCATCTACACACTTAAACAGATGGGTACCCCTGGCTTACCATGAAACTCCGACTGCAAAATGACAGGTAACAAAAGGTGTTTATTGAAGCTAGATCAAAAGCTACAGTTCTTGCTACAGTACCGTACATTTACTCCTGTTCTTATGCTACTTAGTTAAATTCGCATATAAGTATAGTTTTTAATAATGGAAAAGTAATATTTTTAGTATATGATGCTTGATACGAATATTCGAGTGATTGGGGTGGAGTGGCGAAGGAGCTTGAGTTATTTACCAGGTTTAAGTTTAAGAGTACGGTAATTACTGTACTTTTTTAAACAATCATTGCAGAATTATAGGCTTACCCTAAAACAGAACAGCTAATGTTTACAGTGTTTGTGCTGTTGGAAACTGTTAAACATGTAATTATGCTTCACTGTTCTGAATCCAAAGCAAAACATTCCTTGACAAAATACACTTTAATCAACAATACGCCCTGCCTCACAGGAGTGATCCCAGAAGAGCAGTGAAACCCAGTGAGTCTCCAGTTGTAATGCAGGCCAATTCAAATGAGCAGTGTGCTCACGCAGTAAACGGGTTATCCCTGACTCTGCAACCAGAGCTTCTTACCAGAACACCCGCCGCAGGTGGTGTCGGCTCAGCCATCCCCGAGAGCGGTGAGGTGCGGATACCCATTACTGGCGGAGGGGCATCATCGAGGCGGTCCAGAACAAGCTCCCACTCGCACTCACACGGGCACAGCCGGCCGCAGCATCACTCTCATGCGGAGGACGACCATCAACCGGCTAACAGCGACTTGGACCCTGCTGAACCCAGCGCCTCCTTTTCGGAGCTGCGCTACCTCTTCCGGTGGCTCCAAAAGAGTATTCCCTTCCTAGTTATCTTGTGCGCTAAGCTGATCACCCAGCATGCTCTCGGTAAGTACGTACTAGCAATATAGGGCACAGCAAGTAGAAATGAATAATGTCATAATTCTGCTCCAGCAACAGGAAATACGTTACACACTGCTCTAAATCAAATCAGCCAAAGTGATTTCAGAAGATAAAATACACCTGTTATTGCCTTTCTCTTTGTGACAGGGCTAGCAATTGGGGTTGGCCTCTTTACCACATTCCTCTATGTGAATAAAAACATCCAGACACAGGTTTTCCTCCAGGTGAGCCGCAGGAAACACACAACACCTCCTCTTTGCATATTTTGGACTGATTTCACAATGGTGTTTGTGTTTCTGAAACGCGTGTGTGTGTGCGTGTGCGTGCGTGCGTGCGTGCGTGTGTGTGTGTCTCACCGCCAGGGCCGTAACTCAAAGCTGCACTGCTTGTGGCTTCTCCTCTTCCTGGGGTCTTCGACGCTCCTCCTTTACTACACCTTCCTCCCTGACTCTCTGCACCGATGGTAGGGCAGCGTTCCGGTTCCTTCCATCACAGTAGAGGCGGCGTTTACCGCTAACAATCGCCTAGACGCACAACTCATAATGTAAAAGATTTCCGTTGCCTGACGAGAGGAACAGGAGATTGTTTCCATGTGAAGTGCGGGCCAGTCCTTTTGATACTGTAACGTGATTATGGCCTGTGTGTGTATATATATACACTTGACATGTTTAAACCAAACATTTCTCTTCTTCTCTCTCTCCCGTTTCTCGCGTAGCGTCATCTTCCTCAGCCCGACTGTTGAGCCCATGGGTTTCTGGGAGGTGCTGTGGGCTGTTGGCATCACCAACTTTGTCATAAAGTTCCTCTACATGGGGATGAAGTGTCTTATTCTTCTGCTGCCCTCTCTGCTGGTGACCTACAAAACCCAGGTTAACCCGTGCATAATCAGTTCAGAGCTAAAATAAATAAATAAAAATTAATAAAATTGCAAAGAGCACAAGATGTGTGATGTCGATGAGCACCATTCACATAGGAAGATAGATATTACTACCACTAGATCTCACACTAAGCGCACCAGCATCTCGGATAAAAACAAATGGGCTCACACACACCCACATTAGTGGGGGATAGCATGTTTTTAGAAATGATGCATCTTCTAAATTGTTGCTGCATTTACTGGTTATTTAATAGAGCCGGGTGATTTGGTGGTTGTTATTAATTAACTATGTTTGTGGTATGTGGTTTAAGTTATATTATTGTGTTGATGCTGTTGCATTTAATGTTTAAAATATTGAATATAGGACTTTTAGTATTTTTTATAACTAATTTAAATGTGAGTAGGTCTAAACTAGTAGGTGTAAACTAGTAGGTCTAAACTAGTAGGTGTAAACTAGTATGCACACAATAGTATGCTTACAAGGAGCACTTGGTTAATCAAACAGCGTGTGTTTCTCCAGGGCCGGTGGCTGATGCTGGCAGAGGAACTGGCTCAGGCACACCAGGCAGTGGCGCCAGTCCCACTGTGGTTCCGTCACCTGGTCACCCACCAGAAGCTGGAGGGCAACGCCGGGCTCACCCTGGGGGTCCTGCTAGCCCTGCTCTACCTCATACTGAAGGTGGAAGGCTCACGTCTCTCTGTAGCACAGCTCTGGGGTTGGTGGGTGGGAGGGAGGGTGGATGGCAGGCTGAAGGGTTGAAGTCTGTCTGTGGGGTTGAAGTCTGTCTGTCTGTGTCTGCAGGGTTGAAGTCTGTCTGTCTGCGAGGTTCAAATACGTCTGTCTGTGGGGTTGAAGTCTGTCTGTCTGTGGAGTTCAAATATGTCTGTGGGGTTGAAGTCTGTCTGTCTGCGGGGTTCAAATACGTCTGTCTGTGGGGTTGAAGTCTGTCTGTCTGCGGGGTTCAAATATGTCTGTCTGTAGGGTTGAAGTCTGTCTGTCTGTCTGTGGAGTTCAAATATGTTTGTGGGGTTGAAGTCTGTCTGTCTGCGGGGTTCAAATACGTCTGTCTGTCTGTGGAGTTCAAATATGTCTGTGGGGTTGAAGTCTTTCTGTCTGTCTGTGCACGTGTTGGGGACAGTTACTTTCCCTGACATTTAATCTCAGTATATTCAACTAAAAGTTAGAAAACACAGAGTTACAATTTAGCAAAACGTGATCAATATAAGGTCGCACATTTCAGCTGTACCCTTATTTTTTGAAGAATGTGTATGTATTAATTGTTTTAAATTCCTCTTATATGCAGTATTGTTTTATGACAGGCAGTGTTTATCAATTATAATTATGTAAGATAAGACTAGTATTTCTGGTGCCAATTAGCGACATTTAATCGACTAATCGCACACAGTGTGTATGTGTGTGATGGGCCCCGGTGTTGATGTTGTTGTAATCCTCTTGTTTCAGCTTTTAGGCTTGTACGGACAGTGGTCGACGTTGCTGAAACCCCTCAGGAGTTTTCTCAAGGGCGAGGTATTGTACTAAGTGACACTTCCTTCACAAACACTTAACTGGTCATGCTTGATAAATATTTTAATGTATTATTTACATTGTTGTTTTTAGTGTTTTATATATTAAAAAATAAAATGATTTTAATAGATTTTCATTGAGGTTACAGTATATTGTTTTTCCTCTCCTCGGCATTGTATTTATAGAGTAGAATTGTTAGTTTTGCTCACTTTAAAAGGTATAGTCAGCGAGTGTAAGCTAATACACTTTTTGTCAATTTCGCCCAATATCTCCTTGCGTTTTGCTAACTTGCCATTTTCTGTGCGTGCTGAAAAAAAGAATCCGGAACTTCTACACAGACCTGGCTTCTTTTTAAAATAGGAACTATAGGAAGAAACAAAGTGGCTCACAACAACAATGCCGCTTGGCTTTGCAATGCGTTTCAATGTGTGGGAGGCGGTGCAGCAGAGGGACTTTGTTTTGATTTGAGCTGGACTTTAGCAAGCACTCTGGGGAATGACTGACTCTGCCTTTAATGGAGCTGTAGAAAGATACCTCAGTCGTGAGCTGATCGGCAGACTGTCGTGTGCCGTTCCACAGCATACCGGCACAGCGGCCACCAGGAGCCAGTGTAGCGAAGCGGGAGACATCTGCCCCATCTGCCAGGGGGAGTACAGGGAGCCTCGAGCTCTCGTCTGTCAGGTAAAAGCACCTCTAACACAGGCACACACACACAGGCACACACGGGCACACATGTGTGGTACTGGTAAATGGACTGCAGGTTCAGGGCTGTGCTATTAATCACATGTGCATCTCAATTTCATCTCCTAACAACCACAAAAACAATTGCAGTAACTGCAACATCTTTCCAGAGTCAATGAGTAATCGCTGCAAATAGTCAAGATTTCAATATTGACCAAAATAATAATGATTAGTTCCATAACTGAACAGATCAAATTTATATAGAGATTTTCTAACCTACCGGTCGCTCCAAGTGCTAGATATAACACACACACACACACACATGCACACACCGATGGTTATGTCAGCCATGCAAGGTGCAATCTGACCTCCGGGAGCAGTTAGGGTTAGGTGCCTTGCTCAGGGACACTTTGACACTTGGCCAGGATGCAACGGGATTTGAACCAGCTACTTTCGTATCACCTGTCACCACCCTCGTGAATAGACACAGAAAGAAGACAGAATTGACCTTTACCAAGCCCCGCCCCGTTTTGCAGGTCCTCCAATAACAATTGAGCATTTTTGTACTCTGTCGGAACCTTCCGTCAAATGTTGCTGTAACAGCTTTCTATGGTGTTTTGTCCTACCTAGTTACAGTAACTAGGTAGGACAAGTGAAAGGGGCGGGGCTTGGGAAAGTCAAGAGTCAAATGAAACACTGTAGTCCTTTCTGCGGAGGGCATTGTTTTAACCTGCTGTCTGTCTGTCTGTCTGTCCGTCCTTTCTGAAGCATATATTCTGCGACGAGTGCATCGCTCTGTGGTTTAACCGGGAGAACAGCTGTCCCATGTGCCGGACAGTGATAACCGACAAGGTGCATGAGTGGAGGGACGGTGCCACGTCGCCACACCTGCAGATCTATTGACTGAACGGAACTGTTACCGCATGTTGTTATGTGACATTGTTTGACTGACAGTAGCTGTTGACCTGCAAGGTTTTGTCCACACTGATCTTTTGTTATTCAATGACAAAACTGTGCCCTCTACTGGCTGAGGTCGGTAAGGGCGCATAACTCGCACCAGGGTGTTTCTCCAATTCTGTGACATGGAGTTCAAATGTGTCACTTCTTGAGCTCAGCATGCCTGCCTGTTGTTTTGTTTGACCCTTTCCTTTTTTCGTAATCATGTCACAATGCTTGATGTTTGTGTTTAACTTTAGAGCTGTGGTGACCGGTCATGTGGTTTAAGAGACAACATTCTTATACTGTTTAATTCATGCCACTGTTTGAAGACCTGCTTGTCAGAGAATACAGCTGGTGATTTATGATTGATGGAAGCTGGCATACTTTTGGTCGACCATAGCAAATGACTGAACATCGCTGGGAAACGTAGCAAAACCACTAGAAGCTGTCCCAATGTGGCAGGAACTTAGTGTTTTGTCTACTTGTAAATATGGGCACATAAGAAAAGTATACGTAAAGATATTTTGATTAGATTTTCTTCCCCCAATTCCGATTTTTCACATTAATTATGTTTACCTTGTTTTTCTGCTTTTTTCTGTGAATGTGTGGTCCTTCCAAGACGCTTTTCTCATTTGTAGAGTCCACCATTTCAGGCATGCTCTTTGTGACTTCATATATGTGTCTGTCAAAAGAAATTTATAAAATCACAAGAGAGCATCGTGATTGACAACTCGAATTTTGCTAGGGCTTTTCAAAAAGCTGTGAAACTCTGATCATAACTGCAACTTTGCCAGCTCCTGGTACTGAAGTGTTCACACACTTTCAGTTGGCGGTTCATGAGTTCATTTGAGTTTGAGGGATGATATTGATGTACAAATTATTTTTCTATTCAAGGTGGTGTAACCTTTTTGCAAAACCACAGGGTGGGAGAAGCATCTATTTTACTACAGTACATTTACTGAAATCACTTTCTACCATAAGATTCAAACTATATAAATAAAGAATACCAACTGATATAAGAATTGATTTAGTTTTGTCCAGCTGTTAATGATGCAATTTTGAGTAAACAAAATTGATTTTAGAAATACCTGTCAGTGTATGGGGAAAAAAATCATTAACCTTTATTTTGATTTTATTATGTACATAACAGGTGGTATCACAAATCAAGGAACTGATATCCAGAGGTAAAGAGTCAGATGCAACTAAATGTAAATGAAATTTTTGATCCATATGCATAGCGGATTACCCTTCAGAGGTTTAACAAAAATCAAAGGCTTGTGAATTCAGTCCGATGTTCACAAAAGAATTTGAAGGAAATAGATTGACATCGAGTGTGAATCCCTTACATAGATGGACAATTGAAGATATAATGGAGGCAACAGAAAGTATATGTCCAGGCCTATCAAGCATGGCCGATTGTACACACATTGCAGTTGATGTACAAGCTGTGAAGAAAGGCACAATGCCCATCCAAATGATTTTTGCATCCGTTTCTTCCTGCCATATGGTAACAGAGACTAATGTACAGGTTTTGGTAGAAGAAAAATCAAATTGTTTTTGGACATGTTCCCTTAAGAGATTTCAAGACATTTTAGGGCATCATCCAAAAATAAAAAAACGAGGTTAGATGGTCACTGGAATCAACAATATACAGGTTTACATGGGGGGAGAAGTTTACCACTTTACTGTGGACTACATGAATACATTATTTGCATAGTGTAGCTAATGAAGTGGGCACTTGAAATAAATAAAATCTATACAGAATGGAGCTAATAAGACGTACATATCGGCCTACTGTTATTTAGAACTTCCCAAAAACAAACTCCTTGGTGTAAGTATTCATATTTATCCATCCATCTATAAGCATTGATCATTACCAACTTGTGGCAATTACTAGTTTATCCTGTGCTACTCCGAAGCAAATGGAAACACGTTGAAACAGTGCTTTGGAGTCAATGAGACGCCATAATATTGGATTGTTGGAAAATGTGAATAAGCCTTTCCAACATTAATTTGACTTCCAAGCTCCAGCACACTCATTTATTGCATTACAGTGCTACAGAAAAGCCCAAATTCCTCACTCACACGCCTACAGATGGAGAGAGCAGGGTACCGCCATGCATACTAAACCTAAGATTTTGGTAATGCAGAGCGATTCCACACACGACGCAATGAGCTTCTTATAGTTTTGGAAGAAAAGGCAATAACGTAAAGCAGAAACTCATAAACACAGTATTGTTGATGAAAGAAGCCGATGTTAACTACTCGTCACAGCTATCTTAACAATCAGCATCGACCAGTCAAGACAGACTGGTTCGATTTGGGGAAACCACGTTGAATGGCGTTACTCCAAAAGGCTCATAGCATCAAATCAGCCCACACATAATTCGCTACACGGCCCATTCAGATAAATCCCAGATTGATTGACAGATGACTAACAATGAGAGCACCCAAGCACGGAATACATTAATGAATCAATCCGTACTTGTAGGATGAAACAGGCAAGCTCCTGCTGCCTTGGTCCCCTACGGCGATGGTGGCATCAGATCCTTTGACTTTCTAAAAACACAGTGGTGGGGTGGGGGGGGGGGGATTCAGAGTCTGATTTACATTCAAGACAATGAAAGGGAACAGTGCGTTCAGACAGCGACCCTTTTTGCAGCCATTTGGTGTCGACTGTAATGGAAGCGATATGGAAGCTGCATTCTGACGTGCCAAGCGCACGAAGGCACGGCCTATCTTCAAACACTGAACACAGTCCGGTGTCCTTGTGGGGAAGGGGGGGGGGGAGATAGCTTCTGTGTTCTATTTAGGCTTATAGTTACATCGCGACCCACTTACATAGTGTAACCTAGAATCTCATCACAATGTGATGTTAGTACATTTAATATTAATACTGGGCCAGGTCAGTAGTAGTCAGAGAGGATCAGCACTGCTGGGGGAGGAGCTGGTGATTGGTGTTGACATGTGTCAGTCAATTATTTCATATCTACGAGTCTCTGTATAAAAACAAACACAAAAGGGAGAGGGGGGCATGAATTGGACAGGAGTTCACGGTGTGACGGGAGCGTGCGTCATAGGTTCATCCTCAGGTGCTCTGGCCGCTTGGAGTTCATGGGGTACACTTGCTTCTTGCAGGGCCCCACGGGCTGCCTGATGGGCAGCGGCGCCGAGGCCTCCGAGCCGCAGCTGACGTCCATGTGCTCCATGCCGGAGACCTCCATGGGCTGCTGCTCCGCACCGCAGCCGCCGCCGGGGAGCAGCAGAGACCGGCCCCCAGATAACGTGGGCCCCCGAGGCCAGCAGTCCCCGCTAGTGGCAAACTTCACTGGGCTAAATGGGGGAGAGAGAGGGGGAGAAGGGGAGAGGGAGAGGGAGAGAGAGGCGTTATAAAAGACAACTGTGCTCGTCAGCTCTGATTGTGAAGAGGACACATGCACAGCACCACCCTATGGCATTGTCTCCACTGGCAGGTCAAACGGGCAGCTACCTCAATGGTGTTCTCGGGCTTCCGGGGAACTTCCGCGGCGACCGGACCCTTGGCTCAAGAGAGAGCTTCTCCTTGAGGTTTTCAAGCACGGAGGGAGCTACGTACGTAAACCCCTGTAACGAGGGGGGGGGGGGGTCAAACACAGCAAACTCTGAGACGGTGTCTTTAATAAGAAAGACAGCAAAAAACTAAAAGAAAGACACAGTTGTTGCTGACAATGTCATGACAACGAAACGCTGACTACAACATTTCACGGAATGCGGTCTAACAGTCAATAGAGCTTCCAGGAAGGGACTTGATAAGAAACAGATGGAATACAGTAACTTGTTCTCGGAAGAACTAGTGGTGGAAAAGGAATAGTTAAAGAATAAAATAAAAGACCAGAGGCAGTTTGCTTGTGACGGAGTTTAAAGCACAAGAAAGGTTTTTATTGTGTTTTGAATGCTAATCATTCTAACGTGCATTACACTTTTAGACGACGTTACAGGCAACATGGCTGATGTACAGGTCGACTGTTTGAGCTAGATTGAGCCAATAGAGAGAGAGAGCACTCACCAGGAAGACCTGATTGGCACTTTCGCTGAGTGTGGAGTCGTCAGGGCTGTCCACCGGAGTCTGGCTGGTGAACTTTGAGTCAAACTGGCTGACATCATCCGCTGATTGCTGCAAAGGAAAAGCCCATTTTGTTAGCGGACACGGATGTTTCCAAAATGTAGCACTATTCGTACGCAAAGCGTGAATGCTCACCAGAAAAGGCTTGAAAGGAGGCTCCACTTTGCGGGCGAGGAGATCGTCCCAGTTAATGTGTCGGAAAAACGTTTGCGCCTGGGGGGACGGGGGGGGATTAAAAGCTATAGTAAGTTAATGAACTTTGTATCAAATTCATTACTTGGCGGACGGTCCATTATGTGTGCGCGGTGAAAAAAAGAATCCCGATGTTGCTACACCGCCTTTAGCTCTGTAAGTATAGCAAACACACAACGATATCCCAGAATTCACAATGAGTTTCCAATGTGTGTTTCAAATATGACATTTAACCAAGAGAGGAGGTGTTGCTGTGGGCGAGTTCAAACATCAACAATCTTTCTCCAGGAGGCCAGCAGACTTTACCTGCACCTCTGAGGCATCCCCTGGGCCCGCCCCCAGTCGCAACGAGGCGTTGCGTTTCAGCAACTAAAGCAGAGACAGAAGAAAAAAAAGGATGGATTGTTTGGGACCCGTGCTGTGTAAGGAGTCGGGCGGCGGCGGCAACGACGATGATGGTGTGTGTGTGTACGAGTGTACCTTTTTGAGAAGGTCCCTGGCGTCTTGTGTGAGGTACGGTGGAAGGTTGAGTTTGCACTTGAGGATTTTGTCAATGGTCTTCTTTCGGTTCTCGCCTGTGAACGGCGGCTAAAAAGAAAGAAATGGCGTCGTCGTCGTCTTTTGCTCACCCGTCGCACTATGCGCCGCAATGGACGGCAGAGGAAACTGGGAATAGTACTGGATTATACTCACAGCGCCTGTGAGCATGTCGTACATGAGCGCGCCCAGACTCCACCAGTCCACGGCGCGGTTATGGCCGCTCCTCATGAGGATTTCCGGAGCCCTGAGGTGGAAGACACAGCAGGTCATGTAGTTGAAGTGGTAGTGTACAGCTATGGCCACTAGAGGGTAGTGTTGTACAATAACAGATTCCCATCAAGTCAGAATACAATACATAATAATAATAATAATAATAATACAGTGGTGCCAATTGTGAAACATAGTCCTTCTCGAACCAAGAAACTGAAGTCTAATTCTGCTAACAGCCTGCACAATTTGGGAGAAAGAAAATGTGTTTTTTTTTATAACACTAGATTTTCCAAAGCCCCCTGATGACTGCTGGGACTTACATATACTCTATGGTACCGCAAAAGGTGTGTGTCACCGTGCCGTCGTGGATGGACTCCTTACAGAGGCCAAAGTCCGTCAGCTTAACGTGTCCTGGGAGGAAAGACGGCAACACTGACGATGGCAGAATTCAACAACCGACTGACAGCCAATCAGAACGTGAGGCCCTTAATCTGATTTACCATTGTTGTTGAGCATTATGTTTTCAGGCTTCAGGTCTCTATAGATGATGCCTTTCTGGTGCAGATGCCCTAATGCCATGGAGATCTCTGCTAGGTAGAAGCTGTGGGTGGAAAAAAAGGTAGAGTAGATTTGTTTGCGAGTCATCATAAAGCGCTATTGTGCGTAGGTCACTTTCACTGGTGCATATCCATGTCATTTTTCTTAGAACAGCAATAAGCGCCGCACACCCGTATCAGCATTGCTGAGTACTCATTAGGATGGCCATCCCGTTAGCTGTATTCACACACAACAAAACAGGGGCATGAATTGCCTTGCAGCCTTGCTTTCAGAGAAACAGTGCTATCAGCCAGAGCCGTGTAAAGAGAGAGTTACGCCAACGGACGTTTCACATTTTCAAAGGTCACATGGTTTATGAAAAGGCAAAACCTATGACGAAAAAGGTCCAGGAAGTGCTTTGTTGGAAATATGAATATATACATATACACACACAGATATACAGCTTAATGTTTTGGTAATTAGCAGTCAATAAATGCACTGATTTACATTTAAAATAGAATGTATAGGGTACTTTTAGTGAAAAAACAGTCCATTGGAGTAAACAGAGGCGACGCGACTCGCTTTTTACATGGCTCTGGTATCAAGTATATGGAAACTGACAAACTGACAGAGCTGACAATAGCACGTCTGCTATGGTGGAAGATAACGGCGCTGGCCGAACCGATAAGAGGAAAGTATAAAGCATCCCTTCTTTGGACTTTGGATCTACTAAAGTTAGATGTAAATGCTTAATTTACCCTAAACTAGAAATGGGACATGGTAGTAGGGATTTAAAAGGTTCTGGTTTCAACCCGTGTGAAACAAGCTGCATCTCCCTGCTTCTAAATGTACCCACTGTAAGCTGCTTGGAATAGAAGCATCACTCAATCATAACCTGTGGGCAGTCAGTCAAGACTTTCAATATGTGCACACGACCGTAGGCCACAATAGCAGGTATAATCAACGCCTGTTTGTCAGACCACCTGTACTTACAATGTTAACTACTACTCACCTATGAAGACCAGTAACATCGACCAATAATAATATCCACCAATAACTCAGTTCACCAATCGATCACGGTCCAACATTATATTGGCAAAGATCCAGACAATCTAATCAAGTAGATTATTTAGTCCAAAACATATTATTACATTAATGAATACTGAACGGCAGATGTAATTTTCCTTATATTCTGTTATGCCGAAAGCTACTCTAGTTTACACGTTAGCCTAGCTCTCAAAACAGCCACTCCATGCTGCAAGGTAGTCAATCAGGTAGTAAATCAATTGACCAATAGGAGTTGTGTACAAACTGCATTAGCCAATGACCGTCCGTATGAGGAGCACGTCTCTCTGCTTACAGACCAAGCTATTTGAACCCGAATGTGTCGATTAAGCTAGGGCAGTGAATGGAACATGAGGATTTTTGTATTTTACTGAGAAACTACAGTATTGGTCACAGGGAAAATGTATATGCATAAATAAAATAAAATATGAATAATCTCTCTCTCTCAAAAAAAAAAAAAATAAATCTAAAAATAAATGTATAAAATCCCATCAAAGGAACATCCGATAATTCTGCCTAGCCCTAGTCTCACAGAGCCAGGCTTTACTTAGGTTAAGTCTGCGACACAGCGCTGGCTAACTTTGTCAACATATGCCTACTAGACAGGAGAGGTATTTTGATTGACATGCCCAATAACCAGCTACATAACTAAATGACAAAGTCGGACGTTAAATTTATACAGAGGATTTTGTTGAGAAACACAACTCTGACTGTTTCAGGTATTGTTCTGTTAGATAAGTAGGCTACTGTTAGTGGTTAAAATAAACATAACTGAAATAAGTAGATCAAGTAGGCTACTGCACTAGTGTCGCACCGGAAAAACTGTGAGTGACAATGCTCACAGCCAATGAAAATCTACTTCTCAATTTCGGAAAGTGCTGTCGAGCTATGTATCGGACGTTCAAGCAAAGAGTTGTTTATGTGACGTAGTGCAGATGGATGGAGGAGGCTGAGACTAGGCCTGCCCTAATAGTTTCACATTTCCAAATGCAGCGAGCAGGGCTTGTGCACCAGCAGTGTTACCAAGACACAGGAACATACCACGCAGTGTCCTCCATGAAGATGCCTTCTCTCTCCAGCTGCATAAACAGCTCCCCACCTGCAGCAAGACAACATTCACAACTTGCTGAATGACGGACACTGATACGGTTGCCGGATCCCATATTGAAGCGACTGCTTTTACACTGTAAGCAATGCACAAAACAGAATAGACCTTTCCGACCTGTCAGTCACACGGCAATAATAACCAGTCAAATTGTCAGGTTTTCCTTAGCGACGCATGATGTCCCACAAACAAAGCAGTTATTAGCCATGGGGTTGATTAACAGTTAGAATCCGTTTTTCACAGGGCACTAGAGCGCTAAATAAATGCTTGGTCACCTTTATACATTTACATGCTTCGGGAACGTGCAATTCCAACAAGATATCATGCTATAGTAAGACTTGTAAAGTGTCGTACAGTACAGCAGCGTTCTTATCTTTTTTTTTTCTTTCAGAAAACAGAAAACTAAAGTTACGATGAATTAAAAGCTTGTGGGAACTTCAGCTGAACTGAACGTGAACAACATCAACAAACACGCGTTAAAGTTAACGTACCAGTACAGTAAGATAACGCAAAATATGCATTTGCCTTTAGTACCATTACTGGCTATGTACTTGGCTGTTGTAACTGTTTCATGCTTATTCTATAATGGCCATAAAAGCATTTAGAGCCAGTGTTGGATCTCATGTTGTGAATACCGGTAGGTAGCCCACAGTATATCCTTGACTAAAGTAGAGAAATAGAGTGACATGGTAGACTAATTTGGCAAGAAGCACACTGCAATATTATTAGGAATACGAGAGAAAATATAATAGAATGTCCCACAAGATGAAACGTTTGTGGGACTTTAGCAACCGTAACTAACGGGAGGCCAAAACTGCGATACAAACGTCCACGGTTTTGGAATACAAAACCTCGCACACAGGCATAAAACCACTAGAACCACTGAGACTTTTTAGAGTTGTCAAATAAACTATACATATACAATACAAATACAAAGCGATTTATAGAATGCACGTGTTCTCATTCATGGAATTAACCCCCATCACTACGATGTCGGATTATGGCAACGAGTCTGTTGTCTTCGCTTCTTTACTCAAACGAAACAATGTGGAATTATATCACACTTAGAAACATCAATGCGTGTGTGTCATTTTGCTGAGCGATGACAAGACGCGCAGCGCGCACACACACAAATACTGTGTCGTCTTCGTGGGTGTGTTAGGCATTACGCAACGGTTACCTTTTTTGTGGGTGTCTCTTTCACGAAACCTATCTGACGTGTGTCAATATATCCATGATGTCCGCCAAGGTATGAAAACTGGTATTTTTTATCAAGTCTCTGGCCGCTGTCTTCTTTGCCATAAAGTGGTTCCAAACTGTTCGTTTGTCTGCCTGCATTGTGTAACTTGTGTCTCTTATAACAGTGTTATTCAATTTTAAACATGAATATAGCAGCAAACAATTACTGTTTTCTATGTTAAGGATAGAATGGAATTATGTCCTTAGCAGGCTGTTGTAATGTAATCCTTATCTTTTTTTGTTTGTTTACCTAGTGCTGGCTGGAGTCAACAAGAAAAGTGTTCTTGTTTGGCTGAGAAGCTGGCGCTAGTGTGCCATCTAGTTGCTGAATGTATTTTTTTTAAAAGACGACTATTCTACAGAACGAATGTAATCAAGGCCAGAAATAATTCAGAGATCATACCACTCGAAGGGACAAATAAAACCGTGATATGAACCGAACAGTTTCTCAAAAACCGAGATATGAACCGAATCATGGATTTGGTGAACCGTTACACCCATAGTAAACCAATGGGGTTACAGCCGGAGTCAGAAAGGTCTATTACAAGAAGCCATTTATGTGACCATACTAGTGCGCCTGTCTGTGTATGCGTGTCCTCACCACTGAGATAATCCAGGATGAGGTACAGCTTCCCGCCAGTCTGGAAGGCATAGATGAGGTCCACAATGAAAGGGTGCTTCACCTCCTCCAGTATGTTCCTCTCCGCTTTAGTGTGGGCTGTGTCTTTGGCGTTCCGCACAATCATGGCCTGGGCGAGGCAAAATACAGACAGCTGGGGTGTGAATATGACTTTAATATGAAGCACACCAGCATCTAAGACATAAACACACGCTGAACTTAGGTTCAAGGTCACAGACCGTAGGTTCAGCTGTGATTCTGCTGTAGGTTCAGCATGTGTTCCTGCCGTAGGTTCAGCATAAAACATTTTTAAAAATGGAGGAGCTCGGAACGCACGCAGAAGATGGGTAATGTCAATCTCTGCTCAGGATAGAATTATATTATTCCACATGTAGTTGTTTGCTGCTCTATTAAAAAGGCAGGGTTAGTCATTTTCAAAAACGCTTGCTAACAATATATTGCCGTGGCGTGGCTCCACACATCGAGATGCATTGTGAAGCAAAGTGTAGTACTGCATTAGAAATTGTATTGAATTACTACAATGGATGTTTATTATCCTGAATGTTTATTTTTCTTTATTTTACTTTTTGTAGATGTTACTGTTTCATGTATTCATGTACAGCTAAAATGTATTTGTTGGTTGTCATAAAAATGACAAAATGGGGATTTGTAATAGAACATTTTAGTTTGAATCATTGATAGCTTTACAAATCTGCAAACAAACATGTTCACCAATACTGAACTCACCTCTATCATTTTGCTGCTGGTTAAAATATCTGCGTCTACAGAAAATAACAAATATGTCGCTGCAAACCTGAAATGATTATAGAAAGTTGACATTTTGGCATTTCTTAATGATAACTATTTTGAGTTCGCTTTAGAAGGCACACTACTTAGCCACATAGCCTACGATCTCCCAAACATATGAACGTCACTTTCATCCTAAAATACTCGACTAATTTATTGCTGACTCGACAAAACCATCGTCGCTGGTGTAGGGAACATAAATATGTAATTGACAACCAACCTTTACCACGACAGTGTGTTCGATGCTTGTTCTGAATATAAACAATAGGCCAATAATAAGACAATAATTTCAGCCAACAAAAAAGACTTATCGTGACAGGCCTAATGATATACAAGATCTTGGTAAGAGCAGTTATTGAACAGAAATTGCCATCACAGTACTACGGCTTTGTTAATGTGAGTGGCTTTCGCCATTTTGTTTATGTTCCTATTTACGGAGCCAGGGCTGTGTAGAAGTATCGGCTTATATTTTAGCAGATAGCATAATGCGAGGACATATTTGATGAATTTGACAAAAAGTTTATTATCTTACAAATAGCTTGCAATAGCTGATTTTACCTTGAATGTTTAAAATAATGTAAATATCACCTTTAACGTAAATGGCTGTTGAATGGTGACAGGTTCTGATTACATACTTAAATGCATGTTGTGTTTTTTATCAGAATTTCATGTTTAAATACTTTTAAATGTATACTTAGCAAAACCACCCATCAACCCTTTGCTAAAACACACCAAGTCACAGACATTACTATGTACTTACTATGTTACTATGTATTGGAATCTTAGTGTAGAATAACTACTGTACTTAGAAACATAAACCCAGAGTTCTCCTTAAACCACAAACAAACCTTTTTCAAGACTTTCATGGCAAATATTTTTCCTGATGCGGCACCAGACACCTTTCGAACTTGAAATACCTGAAATTAATGGACATCAAGAATTATTTATTTTGGCTGTAAACATGTGATAATTTGGTAATATGTAATAAGGACCAAACGTCAACACAACAATAAAATCTGTTACACAGGGGTCATTATAATTACACTATAAGACTGCTGGAGACATATGCATATACACAGACATTACAGTAAATCATAAACAGTTTCCACAACATATCTTGTTAAAAGCCATTGAAGGGGTCTGCTGCGACTATTCAGACAATTCCTGAAAATTCCTTTAATATGTAAAGTACAGTACAGGTGTTCTGTGTCCTGCTGAGTTCAGTGACCCTTTATAAACAAAGTATGTTAAATAAAGCAGAAAAGGCATGAAAAAGTTCGATAGATCTATAAAAAATATTTGGAAATATCTAGACATCAATTTACCTTAAAACGACGAGGCTGGTGTAGATAAAGTAGATTATAATCACTTTTTATTCAGAAATCGCTAAAATCACAAGCTTTTTGCAGAGCAAACCACCATCGATATAGATAACCTTGTAGTAACCCTTTGCCGAACTAAAACACTTCGGGAGAGAGACACAACAAGTGCACGAGAAATCACACACACACACGCGCGCGCGCACACACACACACACACACACACACACTAATAAATTGTACATGATTTTGGGTGGCGCATGCGCACTTTCGAAAGGGTCGCTGAATTCGGCAGGACACAGAATTAGGCGTAACACCTGTATACCACAATATGACACCTCACCTTTCCATAACCACCTTTCCCCAAAACTCTTAGCAGCTCAAAGCATTCAGGCCTGATCTGCTCTGTTCCTTTGTTGACGACGTTCTCTGAGATTTCAAACTTCTCACAGTCATCCATATTACTGTAAACAAAAACAAAAATGTTAAGAAAACTCATTATAACACGCGTACGTTATATAGCTGAGTGTTTATGCATTGTGTACGATACTCACAATTCAAAGCTACTACATTGCTCCATGTAATCACCGAGTTGACTCTAAGGAAAGTACACCGAACGAAACGTGTTAACTAAATTCGTTCTGCCGGTCATTACTTAATCATAACGTACCGTAACAAACACTATAACAGAGTAGCCCGATAATTTAGAATACATTAACTCCAGTGTTCCAGTTCTTTTAGAAATTTATGTTAAGTAACTTTCATTATTAGAGCTGGTGGGAAAGTAATGAAGTATGTTCAGATGGCTCAAATTGATTAGCCGATGTTGCTAACTGGGCAAATGACCTAACGTGTCTATAGGCTTCATCAACGTGGTAAAACTGGAAACACGTGTGGGTGCACCATGACAGTGCTAAAAGTAGTACTGTGGTACGTGGTGAGTCAGTTAGCAAACGTGTGCTCTTGAGTGCTGTATTGCCGACATGCTAGTTTTACGCGCGCCTAGCATTAACAACGCAGGCCTCGTTGCCACCACGGGTGTGTTGGTATTGGGGTCGCCACGCATTTACGTGCTAGCTAGCTTACACGCTAGCTACGAGGCTACGACCAACTCAGCGAGCCGACTTACCCCATCTTCAAGTTCGTCGTCTGACACGTTATCGTCCGGTTGATCCAAATCAATGTCGAACACTGCGGCCATGGCCTCGGTGTTTCACGGCGTCTTTATAAAACAGTGCCCCAGTCCCCCAACCTCACCAGAGAATCATTGCTGCTTCTGCCGGCTACAGTGCGCCAATCTCCACCAAAACATTCCACAGAGCGGAGAGGCAAAGCACCTCCAGCGCAGGGCACGCACACTACTATGTTTTGGGATAGACGAGCTGGTTTGTTTGAGAATCAAATCTAACAAATTACTATTAAATTAGTAAAACGAGGTACCATTTTTAGACATGTCACTGTAATGTTAATTTCGGCTTTTACTTTCTTTGCTTCCAACAGTTTATCAAATTAGATTTCCCTCTGGTGCTTTTGTTGCAATAATTTATAATAAATTAAACTAAATGTAGCCTAATAGCCTATATCTGATTGTTTTTTGGAGTCATGTCCAGACCATAATAGTTTGTCGAAATGCTCAGATTCTCTCTTAAGGATGGATATCATATCGATCATGGATGTAGGTAGGCTAACTAATCCTACGTCATATAGAGGAGGCATCATACTTTACAAGCGCAGGTAGGTGGTTAAAATGTATGAATAGCCAAGCCATTCGTCCAATCCTATAAAGACACCAATAAGACGCATCTGTGTAAATATGATAACTAACCAGCCAGCAGGCCTCCAACGCGTCTGCCACAATAGAGCCTCTAACGTCAGTGTCCAGAATACTAAACCCTCTACTAGTCTAGCACGCATGGGTCTTGTTGATGATGTTGATGCTGATGAGTTAATCAGTCAACGCACAAAACTATCATGGCGTGAGTGCGCCCTCTAGGGGAGAATTACATTTGTGTTTTTTTCCTTATGTATAGTTAACCCATGAAACCCCATACCTACCCAAACACCACAAACAAAATGAGCGCTGTAGGGCTACTGAATGATAGGTAATAATGTAGGCATTGTATAGGCTCAAGGGTAACAACGTTTTTTACTTGGTTTCATCCATCATATTTCACATAACATGCACACGATAGGATTTCGTAAATTAATATAATTTATGTCTTCAGTTATTATAATATATCTTGTAAAATCATCATATATATAACCTACTAGATTATTTTACTTGCAACGATTCTCTCGAGGTGCCTTTCACCATCAGTAGATGGCAGCAACAACTAAGCAATCCTGTTAGGGTGTCTACAAATGCGACGAAAATATTGAATATGAAAGTAGAAGTGCGACATTAATAAATAGGGGTCTACCCTAAACCCAAATGTTCTATCACATTTCTAGAGAAAACACCAGTGATTTAATTCAGCATAGCTATTTAGGAAAAACCTTAGCCTAGAACAGAGGTCTTCAACAGGGGGTCTGGGACTACAAGTGGTTCCTCAGAGGTACTACAGGACTCCACATTAAATGTCAGAAAATATACATTAACATCAATACAACCTGTGCTATATATATATATATATATATATATATATATATATATATATATAATAAATGTAGTGGCCTACTTTTATACATGGCACTATAGGCCGCCATATACATAAATATGTTATACCACATGTGATAGAGGGTCCCTGTGCTGTGTGGGTACTTTTAGGACCTCTGGCCTAGAACATAGGCTTATATGTCCCTGTCCGCGTGTCAAACAAGGGCGTTTTATTTTGTCGCCCATGTAGCCTACATAGTAGCCTACATGTGATGGTCAGATGATGCATAATATGAGTTCAAGTGGATTAGCCTGATAGTAGTAGCCTATAGAAGTTGTCTAGGTGTTCCAGTTATCCAAGAGGGATAGCCTACTAAAACGTATAGGCCTAACCGATTAACAGTCTAGTAGACCTTTGACAAGATTACAAACTAAGAGTTTCAATTTGCATCTTTTAATGTTTTCTACTGCAGCCTATTAAGGGAATGTCAGAAAATGCAAATCGACCAGGAAGTTGCTTGATAGTCTTGTTCAAAGAGGAGTTACTGTACGGTTCAGTGAATCTGGAGGGCTGCTCTCCGCGGTGTGTCTTTTATTGTGGGGGCTAACCCAAAACCTACCGCATCCCACGAGGCTAGGGAGAGCCTCTCCTTGTGGGGACGGGTTGCTTTGAGTACCGACTCAATTGTCTTTGATAGTTTGCTCTACATTGATTGTTCTATGGTCAAAACCAGCTGTGTTGGGTAACAAAATATGTTTTTGTGCATGCCGCCTGTTATTCTTTTCTTTGTTTAGGTTTGCAACGGAACAGATTTGACATTCTTAGAAAGTCACAGCACTCTGTTGTGGGCTTGGAAGCCCCCGCTGACTGGGATATATAGGCCTACTCATTCACTGATACAGAAAGTTATTAACACAAAGGTGGAAATGTGATAGAATATAGCAGCATTATCCTGGATATTGTTCTTAAATCTCACATTCAAGCATTGGATGAGTATGTTTTGTTTTATTTTGTTGGTCCAAAACTTGCTCAGATTATTGTCTTATCATATTGTCATATGTTTTGTTGCCTAGAAATATTTTAGATGGTGAACACATTGAATGAACTTTAGGAACAGGCATGTACAATAGGCCTATATTCTGAAGTTATTATATTAGACTAAATGGACATTCTTTTCCAAAAATGTTGAACTCATAAACTATTAATTCTCGTCATACAATACACTGTACAATTATTCCCCATTTACAAATACAGTATATGGCTCAGATGTAGCTAAAGAAATTAAACATAATGATGTTCAACTATTTCTTTATGGTAAAACATCTAACCGCATGTATGAATGATATGCAAAACTGAGGCTGTTCTATACGCCCCATTGTAAATAATGTATGAGCAAAGGAAATATGTAAATTGACCTTTTAAGGTTCCTTATAGTAAAGTACTTTTATGTGTAGTGAATATTAGTTTCATTTTGATATTCGGTTCTCGCAATGCCATGTGGATTTAGTTTAACATATTGCCTGTTATCTAATGCCAATTTACTACAAATGCTACTACTACTAATAACAATAATAATAATAATAATAATAATCAATATTAACATAATGTATTTGTATACACATTTGAAAACAAAGTGCTTAACTAGCACAATACACATATTTACGGGACATAAAAATAATGAATTATATAGAACAGGAATTATAATAGGAGGATCGTGGAGAGGAGCAACGATGGGGAAGGATTGATGTTTCCTTTTCGACAACAATGCACCCCATGTGTGTCCTGGCTGGCACAATGTTTCCTCCGAAGGCTTTTTTTATTTTTTATCCCCAGTTTACTTATTTCCTTTCAAAGTGAAGGTAGATATCTCAATAGCATTAGCACTCAGCTCATTGCTGATGTGTTAAAAATTAAAGTCCACGAAAGACTGATGCACCTCGAATATGAAGTGATGATATATTACAAAATGTTTTTTCAAAGATGAACTATGACCACTATGAGGAAGTGGCACGTATGCTGTGGAATTTTATATAGTTTTACTTTGTTGTATGCGGAGTGCTGCTGAGAAGTCCTCTAAACAGTAGCAAAAAGGCAATGGACCAAAGTATTACATGCTAAACGGCAACAACAACAAATAAAAGGTCAGACAAACACATATACAAATGGGCAATTCCAATTTTAATGACTATTCTTCACTTTCTGAATGACATATGAACGGGTCTTTTCCCTGGCAGGGCTCTTGGAACAAAGAAGAGAGCAATGTAATCATGAAAAATATTTAATCCTGTAACAATAGCTTTTCTATCCTCTATTATTCCTTCAAATAACAAACTCAACAGGGCTTCCTGGTTCTAATGTGCATGTGGCACACGTTGAGATTGTTTAGAAACAGCATTGAGATAGTGGAGAAAATATAGCCATTCATTGTTTTCACTAAAATCATCTTTCTCCAGAAGCAGAACAATGAAAGCTTATTAACTAGAATAAAATGTGTGGGGGCACTAGAATCCCTAAATGGTGAAAACACAACAGCACAGAAATTAATTGGATTCTGGTGAAACCCTGTAAATTCAAGAGTGCTGGAGCACTTATTGACCATGTCCCTCCATGGTGGCGCGCTGGTTTGATATCCTGGCAGCAGCCCATAGGCATTTGGCCATGTTGGCAGTGGAAGCACAAACCCCAGATGCTCCATGTTCAGTGGAAATGCCCACACGTAACTTATAGGTCAAGACAGCACGGTCGGGGAAGAAGTCTTTGCTAATAATGTCTTGGGTAAAAAGTGCCAAATATAACAACTCTAGCCAGCCAAATGTCTGTCATTAAGCTGAGCGGGACAGCTAATCATGCGGAATGAACCTAGTGATCTAAATTTAAATGAGCTCCCTCAAATGGAGGGACTTATACGAGGGCACAAAGTCTGAAGCAGCTGATAAGGCTGTTTGATCTTGCTGTGCTGAAGCCGCAATAAAGGAAATGGATTTTGTGGAGCGGGAACTTCAATTTCCTCAGAAGTGGTTATGGTGTGCGTGTGTGCATGCATGCACGTGTACAGTGTGTGTGTGTGTGTGTGTGTGTATGAAATATAAAGGCAAGATCAAATATCCATGCAATGGTCAATTTACAGCAAATCATCAAACCAAAACTTAACACTATAAATTTCGATATCATACTGACATTTAAGACAGTAATATTCTAGTTCCACATGTCACATATACACTATGACGACTCAGCGTTATATATGCTGCACTTGGACCATCCCAGCATTCCATGGAGATGTCGATAAAAGTCAGGAGATCAGCATAAATGAATACGGCAGTGTGAACAGAACTAAGTTAGATATATAGGTATATGTTGCGTGGGCTTGTGGAAGGTGTTGTCGGTGGTGGGGCTGGGCGATGACGTGGAGACCGGATGAAGTCAGCAATATTTCATTGTCTCTGGGTGGTTTCCCTGGGAGGGTCTAGAGACCCCTTGGAGAGAAAGACTGACTCACCCTGCCAGCAATAACACTAGAAACTAGAATAATGCGCACACACACACACGACATATGACATGAGAGAGAGAGAGAGGGAGAGAGACACAGACATTGAGAGAGAGATAGACAGACATAGATTGAAATAGACACACAGAGAGAGAGAGACCGATACAGACACAGAGAGAGATAGAGAGAGAGAGAGAGAGAGAGAGAGAGAGAGAGATAGCATGTTTGAACAGGCAGGATTTGCATGTTAGGTTTTCAGAGCCCTGGGTGTGGCTGCTTTGGGAAAAGGCTATTTCTCTCACGGGTGGCAACACATCGCTCTGTGCCATTACTACCTCTGACCTCAGGAAGACTGTCTGCCTTCTCTATATTTTGCTATATAATATTTGGTCAATCAGTAAAGCACTTTGAGATGCAATATTTAAAGTGCTAATTGCATAAAATATCTAAACACACTATGATCATTACAAATTCCAAAACAAATGTTTTATAGAATAATGTATAGAGTAACATACACACATTATAAATATATATATATATATATATATATATATAAAAAAATAAAAAATAGTTGAAATGTGGTGAGTTGAAAAACAGTTAACTTTACTAATTGTTATAGATACCGAATAATGTCACATTATGGGATACATGTGATGATCACTATAGTTAAATATATTTATTTATCACAACCACGTGAAGTATTTAAAGTAGAATAAAAAATATATGTACATATATTTGATTATCCTGTATGTACAAGTAATTAAGTGTTAAAGATAATTGTGTATGACCAAATGTGTAGCAACATTACATACATATATCGTACTAGTATGAGATGTGTAAAATATAGCCAAACTGTAGTATCATTAGCATACGCCTTGTTATGATGAACCATAATGGACACCACAAGCTTCGGAATCTGAAATGGAGATGATGTCAAGGTTGAGGGAGCATATCTGTAATGCGATAACCGCTTGGATGTGAAACGCTAGACAAGGAAATCGGAGTGTGATGGACTCAATATCCTCCTCAATCCCCTCCCTGGTTGATATGTGAGATTCTTCAGAGGCCTCAGCACACACCAAAAACTCACAGGACACATAATGATCACAATCCAGTCAGTTCACGTTTCAACAGAACTTTATTTCAGAGTTCAATATGGTCCATACACATAAAAACAAAACTCAGTGCAGATGTCCATTACACAGACACACATACATTTACACATAGAAGCATTAGTTCCAAAAACACACGCACACTTACTTACATTCAGATAGGCGTGCCAAAGGGGGGTCCCTTATGGAACAGGACGTCCTGAAACTGCCAACAACAACACACTCCCCAAACTAGAAGGGCCATTCCAATGTTATCCAGTGATTTTCATGAAAAAGCGTTACCCTTTTGCACTTTTACAAACAAATCATTTAATACATAGATTATCTAAAACTATTTTTCAGCATTGTATAATTAACAGCCCCCCTTCCCACCATTGGGTTGTCCCAATAAAAGTGCAGCCTTAAACAAAAATTGAAATATTGAGCAAGAGAGGAAAGTTCACGGTTATAGAGAATAGGGGAAGTGCAAAAGGGAAGGGGTTTAGAGAGAGAGAGGGGGGGGGGGGGGTCACAATGGAATGTGTTGCAACAAGGTGTGTGTGTTCTGGATTCTCTGGTTATTCAAGAGAACAGAGCCAAGCCTTGGAAACACACACAAAGTACAATCACCCAACATCTACATTTAACAGCCTACATCTACATTTACACACAACGTGGTTCCCCCACGTTAAACCACATTAATACATCAGAGCGATGTCCCTGGCTTGGCCACAAGGGGAAGTGACACTGTCCCACACATACACCGTACCCTGAATGAGGACTGATGTTGACTGAAACAATGACAACAACAAAACAGGACGCTGGTCAAGATGAAAGAGCCCGAAATGTCAGACAGCCTACAGACTGTTGTCGCCTTGCAATCTAACAGCCAACACCAGTCTGATAAGCTATCTGACAGGCCGGGAAAGTGACGGACATGCCCGATGCACACACACATACATACACGTAGAGTAAACACAAAAAAATCCTAATCTTACTTACCATAATGGGAGAGTAAGAGTGGATGGATGTGCGAGTGCTCTGACTGGCTCTAATGCCGAGCGTCAAGCTCAACAGTACCCTTCTGTTTTGAATCTACTGGAGTGATTCGTCTCCTGGCGCAGCAACGAGAGCAGTGCATCGAGTTCATTCGAAGGTTCAGCCGAGGTAACGGCACAGACGCTTTTCACTGCACGGATTTTTTTTCTCCCTCTCTCCCTCCCTTTCAACCCCGCCCCTTTGCTTTTGCCTGCGATCGCTGCGCTCTGTCCAGCGTAACACAGCAGCGGCACGGATAGGAGAAAAACACACTTTGCTGGCAATTAAGGAAAGATAAAAAAATGCCAAGAATGGCAGCCTACGTAGTACAGTGAGGAATGAAACGACAACATTAAAAAAAAAGCCCCCTCCACACCAAAAATGTCGTACGTTTTAATCAGAACGTAAACGAACGAAAGACCGGGATGCCTAACGTGAACCTGATATCCTGAGATTTCACAGTTGCCGGGAGAGGAAGGGGGAAGGAGGGGGGGGGAGCACCTCGGACGAATGCAGACAAAGGAAAAGGGTTTGCTGTGAGCCTTAAACCAGCACGCCTAACACAAGCACAACTCTAAATGAGCCTCTCTCAACTGCACGGCGACTAAGAGACAGCGTCCTTGTCTCGTACTGCACAACGACCCGCTGTAGTCTATAAAAACATAAAAGTAAGAGCAACAAATGTGTCAGCCACGCAACTATTTCTCTCTCTCTCACACCCACACACACAGAGTCATAGATGTGATTCAATATATGGATGCATCTGGCAGAGAGGGGGGGGGGGGGGGGGGGGGGGGGGGG
>JAODLL010000006.1:3118207-3136219 GCA_026546735.1 Forbesichthys agassizii | reverse complement strand
CCCCCCCCCCCCCCCCCCCCCCCACCACCACCCCCCCCGGCCCGTCTTTACACCACCCCCACCCCGGCTGACTCTCTTCCTGGAAGTACAACAATAAGAGACGGACAAAGGCAGCAGCAGGGATGATTCACGACCAATTTATCAATTCTCAGCTCTCATCTCAAAGCTGCGTGTGTCTAGCGCTGCTCTCCTACAACCACTGAGTGTTCTGACAATGCTGTTGAAATTATACGCGCCAATGGCATTGCTGTATAACTAACACAAGTCTATTGCATGCCCTGTCTGGCCATTCTTGGACAACTGTAACATATAACAAGTGATAATAACTTTATAAAACGACATAGAAAAACTAAATGATTTTAAAAAATCAACAATTAAAAATATGTAAATAAATAGGTGTTATAGTGTAAATCATACAACCTTTGTGTTGTGTGAAGTCACACGTCAACGTCAATTTAGAAGCAACAAATATGAAGGAATGTTGCTCTAAGGAAATACAGCCTTACTTAACTTACTGGAAGCAATGCCTCACTAAGGATAATGAATGCCGGCAGATACTTACTAACACACTGACGGACCTGCGCAGAACCCAATGCTGAAGCCTATCTATATTAACCGCACACACACACACACACACACACACACACACACACACACACACACACACCGCAGCAAGCACCTACCTTAAAGACACCAAAGCTCTAACCCAATACCAAACTATGGATCAATCACTATCAAACTACACAGCCTTCAGCAGCCAGTAGACCAATGTCCATGTTGCTCAACGAACGCGCTTTCACAAAAAACAAGGAAAACAACTTGTGAAAAAGAACAAGTGGTTCCTGGAAGAGGAGGGGGGGTGGGGCCTTCACTTCACTCAGTCTTTTCCCCGGGAGTGTTTCTCCTGCTGCCGGTGTTTGGCGTCTGGGCCACGGAGCAGACAAAGACCGTGACCACCACCACCTTCTCGAAGAGCCACGACAGCCAGCTCTCCCTCCTGCCAGAATCCACAGAAGAAGAGAAAGACGTGTTAAAGTTAGTGTGCTTGCATGCTGACATCCCCACCCCCAACCCTGTGGCTACATAGGTAGGGATCCAGGCCCATGTGCGGGACAGATAGAGATCTGGGGTAATAAAATACGCAGCAACAGCCCCCCCCCCCCCCTTCCCCGACACACACACCCTCCCAACGCCCCCACTGACCCCAGCCTGCTAAATTGTCCCGCTCCCCTCCACTAACTGCAGTCTCAAGTTACAAGAGAGGGGGGAAAAAAAGAACATTGTTCTAGAAACTGCCTTATTAATCTCTCATTGTGCAACACATCTAACCCTTTCTCTCCTTTTTGAAAATCGCTCTTATCTATCGGCCGTGCGTACGAATAGGATGAAACAAAACAAGAAGAAGAACCGTTTTCAATGAATCACTATGTCTTAAACCATAGAACGAGAGAGTAAGAGAGGGAGAGAGAGAGAGAGATACGACTGCTGCTACAACTGGCTCTTTTTTTTGTAGGGAGGGAGGGTGGTTGATAGATAGTCATTGGTGGAGAGGAGGGGCAATCGGGGTGGAATGGGAGAGGAGGGTGGGGGCTGGTCTCCCGGCGCTGGGTTCAGGCGGGGCACTTGTGCACGCAAGTGCGTGTCACACGGGGAGAGGGATCACGCGTGCGCATACGCACTAAGAGGAAGCATGAGTCAGCACGCCTGTAACGTCCCCCTTCTCTCTCTCTCTCTCTCTCTTCCCCCCCTTCCCGCCCAGCACGGCACTAGCCCACTCCGTCATTCTGTCACTGGCCCCTAAACCAGCCTGTGTAATCTGCGCTATCGCTTCAGATAAAACCAGCGGAAACATCCAGTGAAAACACCGGCAGCCCCGCTGGAACGAGGACACCGTGCTTTCCATTTTACGGAGAGAGGATAATAAACCAACCGGTTCCATTATTAAACAGACTTGGGGCCAGAAAATAGGCTAGTAGGGGAAAATTAAATTTGAAAAAAGCACGAGAGAGATGAAATGCAATAAACAAAGTAAAGATAAAAGGCGGCAACAGAGATAAATTGTAAGAGAATGAGAGAAAATATAAAGGAACAGAAAGGAATACAAAGTAAAGGGGCGCATTCTTCCCCCTTGGCGCTTGAACGTAAATGAATAGAGACAGTGAGAAAGAAAGGGGGGGGGGGGGGGGGGGGTGTGTGGAGGGGAGGGGGGAAGGGGGGGGTATGACCGGCTTGAGAGCCCCTGCTCGCTTACCGTTGGGGTGCCCGTCTCCCGCGTGGTGGTGCAGCCCGGCCCTCTGGCTCTGGAGGCGCTCCCCGAAGGGCCGCTGCAGTGCCGCGCCCAGAGCGGGAACAACACTGGCTCCGTCGACACACCGACACCGAGACAGAGACGGGGGGGGGGGGGGGGGGGGGGAAGGTGGGGGTAACACAGATCACGTCACGTCATTGTTACTCACCAGCCCAAGGGCAGCAACAAAGACAAGGCACGCTGTCCTTTACCTCCCATACAGTGTATCCCGATCACCCTACTCTCTCTCTCCCTCCCTCTCTCTCTGTCCGAGTGAGCGAGGGATAGAAAGAGAGATCCCTCAAAGCTCGTCCCCTCTGATAGGAATGCACGAGCGCACACACACACACACACACACACACACAGAGTATGGCACGTAGGACCACACTATGCTAAGCAGTCTGCTTCAAACGCAGAAAGTAGTAAGAAGGACGAGGAAAAACCACAGAAGAAGAGAAGCAAAGTTGGCTTGTTCACATACGGCAGTAGACACACACACACACTGCGCTCTCTCTCTCTCTCTCGCTCGCTCGCTCCCTCTCACTCACACACTCACTCACTCACACATCCGTGAACTCGTTCAACTCCCCTGCAGTGCCCGGGCTCCTCCGCTGCAGCCAGCAAGGAGGAATGAATGACTTCTCAGAACTCTCACATTTATCACCGGCGGTTCCTGTAACAACTGGTTTCAGCCAATTAGTGAGGAAGTGAGTCCTACCCAGACCCCGTGTCATCACTGGCTGGGACCTGAGGGGGGTCAGCCCACAAGGGAGGGGGAGCTTCTGTAAGACGGCCCATATTAGGAAACCCTTTACAGATTAGCCAGCAAGTACAAGTACAAGCAAAGTCCCCGCCCCCCCCCCACCCCCACACACACAAGAAGGAAGAGAGAGAATGTCCTAGAATATTCAGTTGCCCATCCCTAGACTGGGGTTAGTGATTAATCACTAAACAAACACGAACTACTAAAGACTTTTTACTCTTGTACGTAGTCCCTGGCCTATTGTTTGGGCTAAGGGCTTGCATGGGTACAGAAACGGCTGTGTGCTGTTGGGTTTATGGCTGCTAACTTTCACTCAAAAAACAAAGAGCATTTCTGCAACACCCACACACATACACCTATCGGAGGATAACGGAGCGAATTCAAAACAGTGGAGTCTTTTATGACAAAAAAAGGCAATGTACATCCCCCACGGCACGAAACAGGCAGGAAGTTTGAACAAATGGAGAATAAGTTGGTGCTTCAAATTACACAATAGAAAAAGCCCAAGACACATACTGTATCAAACATCAACAAAGAACAACTTTGGAGGGAAAATGCTTCTCCTATTACCCCCCCCCCTCCCCATCCCATGAAACACCCGTGTATGCTTTCAAAAATTCACAGAAATTGTAATAAACCTTTTTTTTTATTATTACATTTTTAAATACCCTAAAATAAATCATTAGATAAAAATCAGCAACAGTTACCAGTTCTGCAGATTAAACCAAAATAGCATGAACAAAAAGAGAGACGATATCATAAATGGCGGGCTTTAGGCGATGAGCAATACTGAGTCATGATGAGTAAATCTACCAACAAAGAGAAAGACGTTCAAATCTAGCAGTCAAAAAACGTCTTAATACCTCAGGACTCTCTTGGTTTTTCTGTTGAAATTGTGGTTCATTTGGACCCTTTTGGGGATATACTTTCACTTTCTGCAGAACATGAAGTGAAAACATTGGATTTGAGTATCACTACTGTAATTGTGTTCATAAACTACCCGTAAGTACCTGAAAAAAAATACATCGTAAAGATTTATTTTGTATTCAGAATGTATTTTGTGCCTTCTGTTTATTTTTAGAATCAAGATCTAACATCCTGTTACCTGGCCTATCTAACTATAGATGCATATTATATCACTGTAATAAAATGTATACTGTACAGTTGGCTATGTTCTACACATTTATTTATTTTTAAAGATTGTTTTAAAGATGGTTTAAAACGTTTTTTAAGCAATATGATTTAAATTTTCATAGTATTATATGTGTATAATGAGGCATAAAAAATAAAGTGTCTAAAATCAGAAACTAACTTTTACTTATCAGTTGAACCAACCTTGATGGAATGCATGATCAAATCTCATGCTTTTTTATTTAAGTTATCTAAACAGAATTCACTTTCTTCTTGTTTCTTTTTTAAATTGGGTTCTAACAGCTAGTGGTATTCAATAGAAATAAATAAATAAATTCCAGATTTTTTATTTAAACACAATTTAGAAATTGTTTGATCTTAAAGATTCTTGCCTGCTTTAGAAATAAGCCATTTGTTTCTTGAAAAGCGGCCTTATTCTTTTTCTATACAAAGTACCTTAATAGCATTAATGTTGCCCTACCTATAGCATTGTTTCTTAATGGCTATCAAATTGCAGGATATATTCATAAAATAAGGCTCACAGATTTTATACAAATAACAAACGTACTTAAGAAAACAATAATTCTGGCATTTGTACACAAATATCTTTATTCCATTTTATTGGTGTGTGTAAAAATGTATTAAATGTGACAATTTGTACAATAAGAGAATAAATTATATATTTCTGAAATAAAAATGTGGTACTTATTTACTTTTATTATACCTTTCTTGTGGGGTTGCATACAAATAACACACAAAAAGCACAAAAGCAATGGTAGATAGTTTGAAACTGCAGTTCCTCTCATCACCATCAAAATATACACAAACCAAGCAGAATAGTTAAATAAACAGCAAATAAATGCATCTTTAGGTCATAAAGAGAATACATGTGTGGAGCCTATCAATTTTTAAAACTCTTGCTCTCCACTTGATTAAATTACTTCCAGAGGTTGGGCAAAGAACCCATGAAAGTATCGGTCATAAAATGTATGTGGCTGTTTCCATATACGTATGTGACTAATTCAACACGCCATACATGTAAATTAGTTTTATAGAAATGTGAACATTCCTAATTACTGCATAAATAATTAATATGCTCCTGCTGGTTCTGAGCAAATGACCAGAGCTTCTAAAACAGTCATCCATTTAATGTTAACTTTAAAAAATAACTACCATTATTAAAAATAATGACATGCTAAGTCACTTAATGCTTTATTGGATACAGTGACTCCAGTGCCATTGAGACATTCTGGCTGATAGAAATAAGCATGCAAAATAATGCACACATCTATAATAATTGTCTGAAAACAGCAAGGTGTAACATGAGATACACTATGTAATAAAAATAGCAGCACGATATGCCATAGCATTGCCATTTCTCAAAACAGGCATCGCTATGGGGTTAACTCTTAAAGTTAGCCAAGAAAATATCACAAAACAGAGTCAACATCAAACCTCTGCCACGTCATCGTCTACAGTACTTACACTTTAAGATTACTTCAATTATCAAAAATAATATCACTATATCATTATATCGTATATACTGTAAATCACACAGATTCAATGAATTTTATAATGAATATATGTTACCAGAACAAAATGTCTGTCTTCAGACAGAGAATATCTAGGTCATTGTTTTCACACACATCCAAGACAACGAGCCAACTACAGTATAATCTCTCCAATACAATTTAAAAGAGACATGCCCTTATCACAAACACATACACGCGCGCGCGCGCACACACACAAACGCACAATTATCAGGTACATAACAATTTATATTTGGAAGAAACAGCTATTTTGCGAGACCAGCCATCTTTGTAGTTTTCCAAACAACAAAATGGAGACTTAACTGCATGTTGCCTAAAATCCATAGACTCTGATTAAACAAAAGCACGGTCTGACATGAAAAACAACAGACAAGAACTGAGTTGTTTGCTTTGGAAAATTATACAAGCAGCAATGACATGGCATTCCATGAAAATATGCAGCCCCCCAAACATTCACACGTCTCACACGTTTCTCTCACACACACACACACACACACCACAAAGATACTAGAAGAAAACTAACTCTCTTACACACTTGGATAAGCACCAGATTTACTGAATTGTCTACCCATTGACCAGGACATTGTCTCCTACCAAATACTGTACGTACGAAAGAAGTAGGTATGTTGTGGTCAAATTATATATGCATATATCAAGTGTTATATTAGTGTAAATAATAAATAAATAAACACCCTCTTTGCTTCCTGAATGTGTGAACTATCTGGACATATCGTGGTTGAGGAAGTATTTGAACGGGTTTTAATTAATTTGTGCATGCCATCCTTATATTTTTCAATAATTTTCTGCTGCCACGTTTAGGCATCCTGCGTCTGTTTGGCCAAAAACTAAATTCCACACGCTACGAGTCAGAGATGACCCCTGACCTGCCTGCAACTTCTGAGGGTGCCCTGCCACCTCACATACACACACACACACACGCGCGCCACACACACACACACACACACCAGTTACCCTGAATACTAATGACCCTAATGAGCATGGAAACACATTAAATCAAATAAACACTCATACACACACACGCTCATGTGCTGATGTTCATATAAAAAAATTAAATCGTAACAACACACACTCTATTACACATACACACACACGCACTCACGCACGCACACACACACACACACACACACACATGCACGCCCGCACACACACTCACGCACACACACACACACACACACACACACACACACGCAAGCCTGCATGCCGTGACAGCCACACCCAGGGCAGGCAGTAATGAACCGAGCTCACATGACAGACAAACCTTTAGCCAGGTCCAAGTATGGCTTCCACATCACAACAACTAGCTTAGGCAATAACAGTGTTACCCAGTGCTCAATGTAGGTCCACAGTTTACACCTATACAGTCCTAACAGCAAGACCGCTAGGACCCCCCTTTCCCCCGCCCCCCCTCCCCACACACAAACGCACACTGGGGTGAGGCAGTGCTCTGACCCGAGGTGCTGAAACTTCTTGACGCCACGACCCAACACCCCCAGGAGCAAAACATGTACGGCTGTGTTATTTTTCAGTGCGGCTTGTTAACTAAAACCCCAGACATCACCGTGCTTCCTTTAACTGGTCCTTTAAGAACCTCCTCATTCACCTGTGAAGTAATGCAGAAAGGTGGTGAGTGTGTAGTGTAGAGTGTGTGTAGTGTGTGTGTTCCTCCTCCAGAAGCACCAAGGCCGTATCCCAATGACTTCACCTCTAAAGCATGAAGCCCGCTCCTGGGTGGAGATCCCCCTTTTGCCCGTGGTGTTTATCACATCAATGCTCCACGGCCATCTGTGTCAGATACACACAAACACACACACACACACACACACACACACACACACACACACACACACACACGCGCACGTGCTATCCTCCCGCGACGCTGCCAGGAAGTCAACGGCCACCAATTATAGCAGCCCATTACTCCTCCCACTTCCCAGTCCGGCCTATAAAAGACCCCACACAGCTTCCCTCTCGGACCAGCCCATCTAGGTCTGGGCCCACAAGGACCTCCGTAACAGCCCGCCCGCCCGTTCTGGGTGTGGAGGTGTGAAGGTGTGGGGTCCTTGGGTGAGAGAGATCCAGACAGGCCTCTGTGCTACTTATAGGCTATAAGCCACAACAGGCGGGCTGGAAATAGGCAGGGGAGGGGTGATGCTGCTGGCTAGCCTGAAGTCTCCATCCAATCTCTGTCTGTCACAAACTAAAGGTACAGTCAGCTATTGCAAGCTAATTGCACCAAATATCTCCTCGCATTTCGCTATCTTACTGATAATAAAAATAATCTGATACTTCTACTCCGCCCTGGCTCTGTAAATAGGAGCATAAACAAAGTGGCGAACACCGCTCAGAATAACAAAGCCGCAGCACTGCGCTTTGCTTCACAATGTGTTTCAATGTGTGGAGCGGCGCTGCAGAGGGATATTGTTTTGATTTGAGATCAAAGTTAGCAAGCGCTCTCGAGAATGATCTTGCCTTTAGCTGTAACTGGGTCGCTGTTAAGCTTGGTTTCATAATAACAATACAAAATAACAACAAAAAACCAACACATGTTTCAATGCTCTTCACAGGCAAGACCATTACAGTAAGCACAAACCACGAGATGCTTTAAAAAAAAAAAAAAAGGGCAATGAATGAGATGGCGCCACGATTTTTAAAATAATCTGTTTCATAACTTTTTCAATAACTGTACAAAGAAAATGTACAGTACAGTACACCTCATACTGTGTGTGTGTGTGTGTGTGTGTGGTTCATATATGTTGTGGCTGGGTGCTGTGACAACCACAGGTTACTATGCATTTGCCCAAAGCCACAAAATACTTTCTCTTTTCCCCTACAAAACCTTTTTGTTTTGCTGCAATAAACAGCTATACAATAACAAGAAGTGTTACAAAACTAAATATACCGGTAGTCTATTCTAACTTTTTAAAACAAACAATGCACCAGACGATAATGAATTAACTCCTATCTACAGTATTTACAGCAGCTACAAGCAATTTTGCATACGGTATAGGCATGCTATTCTCCTTTGTAACCCTGTGCAGATTACATTGAAGGTAGGTTGCAAAACACTATCTTGGCTCCGCCCGACTATGCTCTCAGCTCAATTTATTTCGCTGAGATTACAGTCTGGAAACCCAGATGCTCCTCCCAGAAGACATTTAAATAGATAGTGTAATTTTCAATTCCACCGCTGAACGTTTGGGAGAAAAAAACCTGTGAATTTGTATCTGCATCACCTTCATGGGCATGAATTGAAAAGTGAATAGGATCACGTGTCCACACAATGAGGATGGAGCGTATGTGGCCACATGCAGCAGTCGAGAGAAATTTTTTTTTTTTTTCTCACAGCGCTCCACCATTTTTGTGCGACCGCTCTGAGACGTTCTAGTTGAAAATATCGGTAGTTTTTCAGAAAGGCGCTGGTGTCATCACTACAGCTTTTCTTCTGGCAACCAATCAGATGGTGACAGGACTCATCATCACCGTGGTAACCAAGAAAACTAGTAGGAAGTCTAGTCGTATTGTCTGGTACATTGATTGTTTTAAAAAGTTAAAATGGACTATATTTACTTGTGTAACACTTTGTTATTGTATAGCTGTTTACAGTATTGTGGGAAAAAAAAAGATTTGTTGGAGAAATTTAATAAAACATTTTTTTTTTTGTGGCTGTCTGTCACAATATAATATCACAACTTGGAAATAAAATCTAATGTGCATGAGCATATATTGTTCACATTGAACACACTTCTGTTATACTTCTTAATTATATTTGAGTGTTTTTAACAGTGTTTAAAAAATAAAATAAAAAGAATATTCGAATACTTGTTTGGAAATACCAGCAAATATTCTAAACCTGTAAAATGGTATTTGGGACAGCCCTACCTACCATACAGAAGCTAGTTTTTAGCTTTTGTAGTGGAGCTTATGTTATCATTCATGATATTGTCATAGAAACAAAACCTGTGCGCAGTGCATTTAAATGAAGCGCTGGCATGAAGCCAACGTCACAGGGCTTTACAAAGTGATTTAAGTGACGTATATGCACTGGAATGATAGCTTGCATTTAGCAAAATGCTTAGCTTGGCTACTTATCTGTCTCACAATTGAAAAACACCAATCTGATCCAGTGGGAATATGTGCCTTTGACAAGGTACATTTGCAAAAATGACCTGATCACATACTGTTGGGGAGAATATTGAAAACGCTAGACCCAGAAGTCCTTATTTGGGCAGGGGCATCTTCCTAAAATGGTACACTTTGCAGATCAGAACACAATGGCATAGCTTCCTCTAACATAGACGTTTTCAGTGGCCATAGAGTTTTCGGGCTCTTTGGATTATCCCTAGATACCAATAATCCTATGCTGCCTAAATGTGCATCACTTGTCATTGTTGTGAGGTATTCTGGGGGGAAATAACATCAACTGTGGGTAAGTGGGTGTGGGGGTACGTAGGGCTTGAGTGCTGCTATGGTGAGAACAACTAGCCTCTGAGTCAGGCCTACAACCAGCCCTGCTTGAGATAACACACGTACACACAGAGGGAACAGAGAATGGCACACTGAGAAGACAACTGTTGGGGTTTCCCCATCCATCCAGCAGCACATGATGATCCTGAGTAAGAGATCAAGGATGTAATGACATATCGGCCTCAAAACAAAAAACTGGCTGGGGGCGGCAGTTGAACGTGACCTCACAAGACCCCCCCCCACCCCGTCAGAGGGCAGACGGGAGTGGACGGCGTCTGTATCAAGGCCTAAACAAGTTAATCAGGGCCACATTAAAGTGGCACACGCTATTATTACCAGTGAGCCCGAGGGGCACATAACACATGACACCAGGGCTGGAGCACATGTCTGACTCCTCCACACTCCTCTGCCCCTCTCTCCCTCCTGTCGAGGCGATAATCAAATTCAGACCACCACACACCCCTTCGCAGTCCCACGGTGAGCCATTAACTGCAGAAATAGACCTATTGTATGTATACGACCTCCACCTCGATGCCGAAGGCCTGAATATGACTCTGAATGGCCGTGCTAAGACCTCTTGGCTGGCCGACAACGCTCTCTCTTCTGTTTCTGCCCCTATATATATATATATATCTTTCAGTGCTCCGGGGGACCAAGCCAATCAGAACGGCAGCGGCGCGAAATGAGAAAAAGGAAGACTCCCCACCGGGCTTGGTGTTAAACTTAACGATGGCGCAACATAAAAATACAAATAAAAAGCGTTGAGGGGAGAGAGGAGTGGTTGGCCTCAAAATGTCGCTCATTCTCTCAGTTTCCCCGCCACAGTCTGATCCCATCTGAGGTGTCTGGCTCTGCCCGGTCCAGTGCAGTGGAGAGCCCCGGGCTGTAGGGAGGCCTGATCAATGACATCTTTGTCAGACGGTGCATCTTCTTGGCACCTCCCTCTGTGACCAGCAGAATAAAAAAAATCTATATATAAAATACCATGGACCAAGTTAATTGGGGGGTTCTTATTTTCCCCTCAAAGAGGACTATTTATAGGAGCGACTAGCCGGCTCGAAGTTAAAATGGTTAAACGGGACAAACAAAATTCAGTGATTTTAATATTGATACTGTAACAATGTTACATACTAAATACAAGCCAAGACATCAAAATTGATCTGCGTCCAGATAGCTGATAAAAGTGATGTGGTACTCGGTTGCTTGTAAAGTCCAGAAATAAAGGTAAAGATAAAGCATGCTATGCTTACAGCTGTATTAGACAATGGCCAAACTATACCATATTAGCTACGTAACGTTTACAAAAACCTGGGCAATGTAACTAGATAGTTATTACCACCCTACTCCGTTATGCAGAACACCATAAGCAGTTTAAAACGACATAGATTTATAACTGCCCCTAATAAATAAGCATGAAGAGATTGAACATTTGAAAGTAAATGTGGCAGAAAATCCCTCTCTCTTAACAAATGAGCGAGTTCTTTATAAAGCAGGGCACTGAGACATTAGCCCACACAGACCCACTTTCTATATGAGCACAGTTAACTGTCTTTAAAGTGAAGTTCAGTGGAAACAAGCGCCAACCGAATTTTCCTCGGTGAGTTTCCAGTATGGTATGCTCACGTTGAGAACCCTCTAGCACAGAGGAGCCCTAACCTTTGGGTCTAGCCTGAGGGTGACATGGTGGAGGTGATGGGTGGGAGGGCGTGGAAGAAGGGCATCGTACCGTCCTCATCTCAGGCCCACAGGCAGAAACCACCATCTGCAAGCCCATTGTGCGGGTAATGGACCCCTGCCCAGGAGATGGACTTCACATGGAAATGGCTGCTTTCTTATGGAAAGGTAGAGGGCTCCCTCTGGGCCTGGCCCACTGGATTCCAGTGGAAACCCCCCCATTCAGGGCAGGTCTCTGCCTCTCTGCATCACAATGGCCGTACTCCCCCATGACACTAACAGTGATAAGCCTCTCTATTGACATTTAAGTCCGAGGGAGATAGTCACGCGGCTGGCCTCAATCAAGATGATTGATTAGCGACTAGCGGAACAGAAAGACGCCCGCGCAACGTTGCCATGGTGAACATGCCACACCCACTCTACATGTATTCTCTCATTCACTTTCCCATTGGGCTCAAAATGGGTCCCTGATACCTATTTACTCCCAGACAGTTGACTGTAGAGACGTGCGAACATGGTAAATCAGCCCCTGTGACCCACGTGTGTTTTTACATCGGTGTAATTATGTCCCCATAGGATCCCATGTACATGGAGTAGAGGAAACCAGAGACCAAAGTGTGTGTGTGTGTGTGTGTGTGTGTGTGTGTGTGCGTGCGTGCGTGCACACACTGCTGACGGACTTGGCCATGACCAATGATAAGTATGAGAGGAGGAAAGGGAGGAATTCTCTTTCATTCCTGGATGATGTAAAAAAAAATGACGACTTCACCTTGAAAAAGAATGCCTGTGCGTGCGTGTGTGTGTCGGTTATTGAAATATTAAACAAACCTGGATATCAAAGTAGGACTACTAAAGTTGGATGGGAAATCCCACACAAATCACAGCGTTGACAAACACCAGAGTACAATTCATCCTGTTAGAGAGATCTAAATCAGATATAATGGGTTCACGTCAGAGCCCTGGTGGAAATGACTGTTCAAACTGGTAGAACCAAATCAATGACTAGACTCACACAGCTCCATTGAAGAGCAGCCATCTGTATGTTACTCATAGGAAGGAGATGATGAACACGACCATTTCACACGATTGTCACTTTAGTTATCAGCCCATAGCGAAACACAGGAGGTTTTATGGAATTTCAAAGGTGACCTATTTCAACGTATAAATATACCCCAACGTGGCCCAGATTGCAGCGTTATGGATCTGATCTTAAGAAATTAAATTGTGCCAGTCATTTCTAAGATACAGCAAATTGCAAATAGCTATACTATAGCTTTTCATCCTAATTAATAGAAAGAATTGTAAAGAGATGGATGGCTACAGCAAACCCAAATCATAGAATATTCTGAAGTTTGTCTTCAAAGAAAGATTGAAGGTTTGGTTTTATAACTCAGAAACACAGTAATTTAATAATGAAACCCAGTCATTTAATAATGACAAATGTGATGGAAATTTTAACAGTAATATGGTTACTTTAAGTGCTTGTAGTAATGGTTTCCTTAATTTCATATAGAGCAGACATAGTAGAAATTATTACTAATGATTACATTATGAATAATGTACTACTACTGTATGTATGTTTATATAATATGTTATTTATAAATGCATATAGTTATGGAGCAGATATACCATACTGAATATCTCAATATTGGTATAAAAATACAACATAACATCTATAAATAATAATAATAATAATAATAATAATACATTAAATGTATTAGGTCATATTCATTTACTTCTCTGGCTAATTATTGAAATCCAAAATAAATTGCAACATTTAACATTTTGAATAATGTGGTATGACAACTTGCTTTCACCATTTTCGTCCCAAACATGAAGCACTGATAAAAATCCCAAAATGTTTGAAATGTCTCTGCTTATTAGTTATCTAGTTAACTTTACACCCTCATGTATGTGATGGGAAAGAACAGGTGCAAAAAAAGTGTGTGTTTTCCGTTTTTAAATAAAGTACATGTTTTCACTTTAACTGTAAAGGTCATGAGTACTTTCATATATGGTTTTAAAGAGAACAATTCTGGGGAAACCAGTCACATCTAAATCACATACAACAGAGGTATGGCTGTTAACTAAGACTAATCCATTGAAATATAGCTAACTTTTTTTTTCTTTAAACAAAAAGCTAACCAAATAATTGATATTGAAACTGTGTCAGTGAATGTTAATTAGTGTTTCGTTTCATGTCCCAGTGTGTGGGCTCTGCTCAATGCCCACTAAGAGTCTATAACGGCACATATAGCTCCTGTTCTTTTGCCAAAAAGCTGACATTACAAGCAAGGAGCAGCATAGGATTTGTTCAATTACTTAACAATTAAGGCCTAACGGCAAAAATATCATGGTTTTTCATTCAGTTAAGGGCACATGAGAGAATATTCAAATGTAATAGAAAAACAACACGTAAACTAAACACCAAAAACTAACAATTACAGTAAATGCAGAGTGTATGAATTTGTTTTTAAAGTTAAATATGGGTCCAAAATGCCCTTTCAAACTGCAAGTTTGACTGAAGGCTAAACAAAAGAAAGTTATAAAATTATATATGTGTATTCATATATTATTTAATATTGCTATATTTTGTACTCATATTTATGAATGAATGAATCAGTGACTCACGAATAAGTCATAATAAAGTAATAAACACCACCAACAACAGACTGGAAATAATCACAAGAATAAATATAATTAAATAAGGAAGACTAAATTGACATTGAAGTAATAGAAAAGTTGTGTTGTAGAAATGAGAAAATCCAAATAAGATTATGCAGATAACTGCAAAACATAAGGCAAATAAAAAACAAACGCCCCAAAATCTTATATGCAATTCTATGTTGAAATATGTTTGCATTTGTGTATGCAATGTGTGTCTTTATGTATTTACAAATGTCTTGACTATAGTCTATTATGAGAGAGACAGAATGTACATGTCACTACATTTGAAGTAGGCCCAATCTGTTCATACTGGATATATGGCAACATTGGAGAGACAAAGGAGGCTGAGAACAAGAAGACTGTATCAATTAACTTTCCTAAAGGGCTAATTAACCTGTAAGGATCTTTAACCCATTCATACATACATTCATTACATTGGTTTTTGATGAAGCAAATGTGTCTGCGTGTGTCTGCATGTGTGTGCGTGCATGTATGCGTGTGTGTGTGTGTGTGTGTGTGTGCGTGTGCGTGTGCGCAGACAAGGAAGGATGTGGACGGTTAAAAAGGTGTCATGAAGGAAACTTCTCTGAGAGAACTACACCGTGTGACACACAGCGAAACCGGTTCAATGAACTCTGACAGCCGGAGGGCACAGAACTTTCACAACCTTACACTGCACACGCAGACACACACTCGTGCACGAGTACACACACACACACACTTAAGAAGTGGTGAAAAGAAAATACGAGGATTACAATCATATCTAAAGCTTGTAATAACTAGTCTACACTGACTTTCATCTTCCTTTAAAAAAAAATGTTTCTCGTGGTCGGATTTCAGTTCAACTGTAATGTTTTCTTCTAAAAAGGTTTAAAAATAAAGATGAGAAAAAAAAAAAAAGAAGTGATTTTGCATGCCAGCTTTGACAAAAACCTGCCCGAGATAATTTACTAGAAACAAAATAAAAGTGATAGGAAAAACACAGCAGGGATGTTAATTGTGTGCGTGTGTGTCTGTGTGTTTGTGACAAAGAGTGTGCGTGTACGTGTGCATGTGCGTGTGTGTGTGTGTGTGTGTGCAAGAAGGGACTCTCCCCCAACAGCAGTAGCAGGTGTACAGCTGCAACATCTGGCACAACACATCACAGCACCACCCATCAGCTCACAGCAACACCATATACAGTGTATATACAGTGTATATACCAGCACCCAGCTTCACAGAGCATACAGCCTTACAGAACCCAACAGCAGCAAGGCTCATTCACCTCCTGAAATGTGGTTTGTTAACCAGCCTAGACTCAGCCTAGAGACAATAACACGTGATGTTTCGTTTTAGTTTCGGGTTTTTTTGCACAAACGCAAAAGGAAGTGCACACCTTCCAATCCAGCGACTTCATGGCGGGGCAGATTTTACGTACGGAAACTACATACCACGTATGTGGTCTAGCTATACCAAAGGTGGAAAGAATACAAAGATATTCTAGTTAAGTAAAAGTAAAAAGTAGCTCATTTAAAATGTACTCGGAGCGTAGTTACTTATATAGTTACTTTTTTTTAAAGTGGGGGGCGGGGCCTGTGCAGGCCTCTACATTTACTTTTCCCCCAAGAAACAAATGTGCCCCAAAGTTAAAAGAAAATTAGCAGCGCAGCCAAATATTTAAGAGTACAGTTGAACATAGAATTATTAAGAACAAACATCTTTATGCAACATTCACCTTTTGTATTTTGTGTTTCATTCATTGTTTTTACATCTCTATAGCATGCATGAGTCTGTTTGGATCGGCCAGGCTTGTAGTTTGGCTTTTCACATAACAGGAGACATGATTCAAAAAATCCTATTCTGCTTTTATGTTGGCTATGATAATTTAATTATATATTGACGTGGTAGTAGACAAAATGTTGTAACTATTCTGATATATTGGTTGCTTACAATTGCTGGTGTATGACCTGTCCAACTAATGACAAATGTACTAGATGTAAGTCGCTTTGGATAAAATCGCCAAATGCCGTAAATATAAATGTTTACAGTGTATGATCACCTTGCATTAAATATTATCTGTAATGAGGTTTGCTCATTAAGTAGATTTATTTACACTTCATTATTGTAAGAGAGTAGCCTACTGTAGAATAGCCTATATCTTCATGGTGTGGCCGAGCAAACGCTAGTGGTAAAAGCTTGTTTGTTAGCCTTAGCTAGCAGTGATAAGGTAGCCAACATATGAAAATTATTGTGTGTTTGAAACTCAGCTTTGAGAACATAGTAATGTGTGAGTATTTATGGTACAACTGTAAAAACTTTCGCAGTCACACTCTTTGGAACTGTGCAACTACATGTTTTACTCAATAAGGGATGAGATTTAAAAATATTGCAAAGTACAATACTTCAAACAAAGCATACTTAAGTAAAAGTAAAATTACATGTTTTAAAAACTACTCAATTACACAAAAGAAACTTTTTAATTAATGGTAACGCAAGTAATAGTAATTGTCACTTTCCACTTCTGATCTATACGGATACTGTATGCAAATGTTACTGGCTTAGTTGTAAATGCAGCACAAGAAATACTGGCACACAAATGAATACCCTTAATAAAAATGTGTCACTGGAAACTCAAATATTATTTTGTCCTCTTATAAGCCAATACTGGCAGCGTGTAACAACATTAGGTTGCTAGCTAGTTGTTAGCTTTTGTTTGACTAGGAAAAAAGTATTCAGTCATTTTAACTATTTTGACATGGGGTAGAGATACTACATCCTTAAGAGAGGCATCCATGAAGCCACCTGAATACTCTGAACCATCTCACTCATCTTCAAGGAACTCTGAGATCTGTGTAGCTCATCTTCTCCCATCGTTCCTCTAGAGAAACCAGCGGCATCAATCACCACACAAACTGTCACAGAAACTAGTGTAGTAGGAGTGAATAGGAGGGAGTAAGCTTGGCCCTGAGCACAATTTAAACCCTTTTCAACGTCGGTTGAAAACAGGAGTCACCTTCCAAAAACATCACATCTAATTCAGAGACACACTGGCATGCTGTAACCCTCGTCATGGCAGGTGAACACCCCCTCCCTCCTCCCCAAAATGGAGCATATATGACCTCCCCGCCTCACACCCGAAACCCTAGCAACCGTCAAACGCCAAAGCAAACCGTCTCAGGTGTGCTGCGTGCTTCATTTGGTCACCCTCTAGTTACCACACACGGAGGCGACTTTCACTCACACACACACACACACACACACACACGCGCACTTGGTTGTAACTCACCCGACGAGGGCGACCATCTGCTCCACTGTGTTTCCGCTGAAGGTGGGGATCGCAAACATTCTCTGTATGACAAATAAGACAAAGAGAGTTGAGTGAGAAGGAGAAAATCAGCCACTGAACCATGAGATCAGTCAGGGAGCAGAGAGGCTTTAGTCATCGCATAGCTTGTTCAGTGATTTGGGGGGGGGGG
>JAODLL010000006.1:3099723-3113215 GCA_026546735.1 Forbesichthys agassizii | reverse complement strand
TTAATATATATATATATATATATATATATATATATATATATATATATATATATTGTATGTTATGTCATATAAATAGTTATAAAATATTTTGTGATATCAATATCTTCATAATCGTGCATTGTGAATTATGGAATAAATACTAATCACCCAACTGTAATGTAAATAAAACACTTGGTAGCAAGCCAATATTTAGACTGCAATTAAAATATTTCACTACGTTAAAAAGTATCTGTATTAATGTTAAAAAGGGTATTTCATAATTTTTCTATGATTAACTTTGACTTTATGTGCAGAAAAAAATTATATATTTTATAATATTCATGAAATATTTCTACTTAAAATTTGTATTCAAATGAAGAAATCATCCACCAATATGTTTTGAAAACCCTTATTATCTATGAGGCCTTTGTTCCTGAAGCATAATGTGGGCGGGGCTAGTGGTCTCAGATCCTGCCTAATATGGTCAACAATGCCAGTACAGCAATGATGACATTCTTTAAGGACCCACTGGACAGGAAATTTGAGAGACAGGGGAGGGCTCTGGACGAAGGGGTGGGGTGGATTAGTGGAGGAGTGTGTGTGTGTGTGTGTGTGTGTGTGTGTGTGTGTGTGTGTGGGAGTTTGTTCAGAGGGGGGTTGTGTGAGGACATTGAATCCGATTGGTTCACAGTTTGAATTTCTCCCACCAATCACATCTATTCACCAGGGTTTCTCCCAGGACATGACTGTGATGTGTGGGTGTGTGTGCGTGTGTGTGTGTGCGCATAGTATACGCCATGTTTTGGGCCAGTTTCAGAGCAGTCTTAGGGAAGGAATGTGCGTGGTCGGTGGCTGAACCCTCGCCCACCGTGACCGGGCCAATGGTACCTGACAAGTGGCCCACGCGTCCATCAACAAAAAAGAGACGTACACGTCCAACCACCCCCCCCCCCCCCCTCTTCACCCATGATTCCCATTACTTTAATGACATCATGACACTTGTACTGCTTAACGCATAGTCACAGTTTGGGCTCAACGGATGGACAGGGTGTGAAAATATGGTCGCAATGTGTGAACAAAGTACCACGGGGAGGTGACAGGAACGGGATTGGGGGGGGTGGGGGGGGGGTGGGGGGTGGTACGTGTGTGTGACCCTGTGACATTTTGATTAACTGTAGTTGGACTGTATTTCTCTCTCTCCCCCCCTCTCTCTCTCTCTCTCTCCCCCCCTCTCTCTCTCTTATTTAAAGAGAGGAGAAGCATCTATCTTCCGTGGCAGGGGTTCAGACATCCAGACTCTGTTGTTGGCTGCTTATGGAAAATCCCCATCGTTGCTAAGCTCGTCGCCACGGCTGCTCATCACCATGGGCTGCCCGTCGCCAAGGCCGCCCGTCACCAAGGGCCTGTCTGTATGCATGCATGCATGTACGGGGAGCACATTTGGGGAGATCTCTGCGAATAGCTGCATTAAAGTCAGTGATGCGTGGCTCTGTGATTGGCTGCTGCCTGCAACTATGCACGCTCTGGTGTGCTACGTTACGTGTACACCCCACACGGAGCCGCTCCCGTATGGGACCCGCATGGGACCCGCATGGGACCCGTATGGACTCTGTGAGGTACTGTGTTGTTCTGATGCAAGATCACAGACATGGAGGTTGTGTGTGTGTGTGTGTGTGTGTGTGTGTGTGTGTGTGTGGGGGGGGGGGGAAGGGGTGGTATTTTTATTTGGAGTATGCTGTAATTGTACAGATGCCAATTAGAAAAGTTCAATGCTTCTTTCGCCTCAGTAAATAGAGAAGATATATTGTTCTAATTATTATTTACGTTATAGTTGTTTACAAATACGACTGAATTATGTTCCATGCCATTCATAAAACATGAAAGTCTATCAGGATTGTAAGAATATTAAGAGTTTGAATAAGGGTGTGGAAACAAGACTAAAAGGTGTATGTTGCTTTGCAGAGTGCTGCCCCAAGTCTATTAACATAATGTGCATTGTCACCTTCTAACGAAACAATAAGCTTATTTCGTTCTTCTCTCAAACATGCTGCATTAAATGTTGCATTGAAGGACTTTGATTACTGATTCTCCTCACAATAGACTTTCCCAGAAGGGGGATAAAAAACAAAGGCGAACAAACGCTTTGTTTTTGGAAAGCTTTTGTAGTGCTGATAGAGTAAGGAGTTCAAACAGAGACAGAAACCAGGCTGCGACCATGCAAGCAATCTGCTCCATGTGGAAAATTAATGTGTCAGACCAGGAGAAATCTATGCGTATGCCTATATATACAGCTCCCATTCACTTGTGTTTTTTTCTCTCTACCTCACGGGTTGGGAATTTTTTTTTTTTTCTGAATGAAAGCCTTTCACTCAGAAGACAAATATCTCTGGAGCGGTCACGATCTCGGCGCTGAGATGGCATCTCATTAACGCCCCGAAGCCCTCTGCCTCCCGCCCCGTTACAGGATGTGGAGTAATTAGGACTTCTGACGCAACCGCCGCTTAATTCCCCTCTTACACACACACACACACACACAAATCTAATCCAGACAAAAAAAAAAAAGAAATGCACCCCTGAGTCCACGTTGACAAATTCTTTAACAAGCTGTGGTTAAAGGGAAGCTGGTTTTTCTCTGACTCACCCCCCCTCCTTTCAAACAGTTTACTGGAAATAAAGGGGGAGGAGGAGGGAGGGGGTGCCTTCACAGAAGTCATGTGACGAGGCTGGGCAAACCACAGCACAGAGAGCCTTTGAGTGCAGTCGGCCGGGGGGTGGGGGGTGGGGGGGGGGTGGGGGGGTGGGTGAAGGATGGGGGCGGCACACGCCCAGAGCAGATGGCTCTGATTTGAGTTACAGGAGATACGATCCTGGGAGTTGGCAATCGAGAATTCACAGCAGTTAACCCCCTCCGCGCTGCCAGCCAGGAAATGACTTCACCATCCGTGTTACAAGCGCCCGTGGACCGGATCCAAGCAGGACCTTCCCAAGCGTTACCGTGACGACACGGAGGATTGTCCCGGAGCGAGGTGGCCGATATCGAGGGGAAGCTCTCTGCTGCTTTGTGGGTGGGCGGAGCCTTCATTACATCAGCGTCTGGAGCCGTTATAGAAAACGGCATGACTTCATTTCTCTTGAATAGCCGTGGTGAAGGAAGGGGGAAAAAAATATATAAATGTCCCATTTATTTGTGGCAGGATGTTGGCATGTGCGAGTTGAGTGAAATACCAGCGGGTTTAAGTCAAGCTGCTTGAAGCAAGTGGTCGCTATGACTACGAGAGGAAGACGCACAAATCAGCAAGCCATCTTGCTGGTCGGGGGAGTCACACCCTTAACGACACATTTTAACCGCCTCCTCTCTGACGTGCAATAACTCTGGAGACATCCCCGCAGCGCCCGTGCACGCAATTCCCGCCCGTCGCTTCTCCGAACGGTACACACCTCTCTGTCAAATCTCTGATGATGCAACTCAAGACAGACAGGTGATGTTCCCGTAAGCGTTCTTGATATGGAAATGTGTGGGATTAAGATCAAGACCGGTGTCGCAGCGTATTCAGGAGCGAAAGAACAAAAAATGAGCAACGGTTCCACACGCTGTGATGCTTCCCCGCCTAGGCAGCAAGTCCGTAGGTGCTGTCCAGACACATCGGTTGCATGTATGAAGTCCGCAAGGTGAGGCCGACCCACCGAAATAAAGAAAAACAAAGAGCGATACTGGATAAGATGGAACGCGAAAGGCAGGGACATCGAAAAATAAACCTAGAGTCAAACGGGAGAGAGAGCGCGAGAGAGAGCGAGAGAGAGACTGTGCATCGGGGGTGCGGCAGCTGTTGTGACATTTCAATGCTGCTCTCCCTCCGGTCGTGCGAGAGATAAACAGGCACCGCTCCACGTCGTTGTCTAGCCAACAGCCTAGTTTCAGAAGGAACCAGCAATAAATTGAGATTAATAACACTTGTCCTCTCCTCTCGCCGAACGGGGGCGTCGTTCGTCCAAGGCCCCCTGGCGCTTTCTCAGGGTTCCGGGGGTGTGGTGTGTGTGTGTGCGTATGGGGGAGGGGGGGGCTGGGCTGGATCAGTGGATCCTGGTGATGTCACACCTCCAGGCAAACATGCGGTGCGGGAGTCGGGCAGCGTGTCGTGCCAACATATCCAGATGTCCGCGTCATTAGTAATAATGGACCCAACGGTGAACCTGTGCAATGTGTGGCACAACCTGCACATTTGTTTGCAGACCTGCGCAGACCCGGTTTCACTATTACACTTGACGTAGTGTCGGAACATCTGCTGAACACCGACTGCCTCTTTATCCGGCTCGACGTCATCATAGGAGAGGCTGCTGAGACAAGGGTCCATTTCCTCTAGTTGGTTCCTTAACAAACCATTCAGTCAGCGCAACTCATTTATTTTGATGCCCACTCTCCGCCCAGATCTTGCAAGAAGAAACAGAGATCAGATAGAGCTCTTCTAGATTATTTTGTGACAGCACACATATCATGTCTTTGTGTGTGTGTGTGTGTGTGTATATATATATATATATATATATATATATATACACACACACACACACGTACCATACAGTGCTGATAAATATATAAAAAGTACCATAAACACATCTCCTTAACTTACCTGCTAAGACACCAGGATTCATGGTGTATATAAGGAACAGTCCATTTGAATGTACAGCCTGTGCTATAATAACCATTTATCTGATGGAATGACAGCTTCGTGTTTCAATGTATTCTGTACATGTACATTGTAATATTTATCTGAAACGGGTCAACAGAACAGTTCCCCATTCTACACTTCGTGTTTACATGTGGGTGTAAAATATGAATAAGGAACTGTTGATCACTGCTGATAAGCGGTATACGCAGGGTTGATAGGGCTCATTACGAATAACACCTTGTTCCAAGGTGTCACAACACATGCTTTAGCCCTGAGTGCATTATTGTGCACGGTATTTGATTTGCATGGTTCTGTGCCAGCCTGGGCACACACACATGCGTCGCACACACACACACACACACACGTATGACTTTCACACCGGCTATGCGTGTGTGTGTGTGTGTGTGTGTGTGTGTGTGTGTGTGTGTGTGTGTGTGTGTGTAGCATTGTGAAACTGACTGATAAGAGAGAGAGAAGCGCAAACTAAGAAGGGAACACAGGAAACGGTGCGAGATGGAGCGATAAAGGTGAGACTACGCTTAGCAGTGCACATGTGTTCAGCAGGGCATGCTGCATTGCTGATGGGATTCTTATTCGATGAGTGTCTGGAGGTAGACAGGTGTATTAGCTGGGAGTTGGATGTAGTTATGGCTTCACCTGTGCAGAATGGGCCTGCATCTCCTCGAATCCCTGGTAGGCTCGGTCGTCGGGGGTCAGCACCAGACAACCTGGTTGCACGGGCCATAAAGTAAGGGTGCGGCTCTCCTATGGCCGTACCTGCTCCCTGTGGGGGGAGAGAGAGAGAGAGATAGATAGATAGAGAAAGACAGGGAGGGAGAGACAGTGAGAGAGATGAGGGATGTAGAGAGAGAGAGAGAGAGAGAGAGAAAGACAGGGAGGGAGAGACAGTGAGAGAGATGAGGGATGTAGAGTAAGAGAGAGATAGGGATAAAGACAGCGAGAATGAACCTTGTTAAGTGGGAGAAATAAAGAATGAGTAGCACTGTCAATATCTACCGCCCAAAGAATCTTTTATGGCTTATAAAGTAAGTGTGAGGCTTTGCGATCATGCTGCTTAATGGCAATAGACAGAAGTGACTGGAATGACCAAGGATTATACTTAAATCACCGGGCCAATGGTGATGTAGAGTCCACACATGTTGTGCAAATCTACATTAACTCTAGAAAGGCAAATAAGAAAAAAAAAGTTCAATGACCCTGCTCTCCTCAAAGTGTATGGAATCAATTATTAGATCAGTGTTAACCAAGCTCAGTGTTTCTGCCAAGATAACAGGATATATATCAGGATATCAAAAGAAGATATGAATTCCCAACACCCAAAGGAGCAGGTTAGTCTGGCCTAGGTCCTGAGAGACTCAGGGAAGCTTAAAGTAAAGCTTAAGGTAAAGTGATTTGAGGGAACAGAAACCCTGATTGGTGCTGTACCACTGAAACAAAAAGAACCGTGATTATCACGTGTTTTTAGATGCGCAGCTCATTACGGTAATGTTTCCAGGCATGGCTAAAGAGCTATTGGTGTGTGTGACACAACATGCCATGTAGCTATGGCGGTTTAGCCAGATGATGATTAGGAGGTAGTTAGCAACCATGGCAATGTCAACAGCCCAAACAAGCCGTGTTATCCCAGAACCTGGCAAAGTCTGTAATCAGGACACCCTGCTCCCTGTTAACACAGAGCTCTTTGATGGATCCTGCCAGCTTTCTCATAATAGAGACGTGTCTTAATCTGCAAGGCAGCTGCTCTATTCAACAGTGTGTGTGTGTGTGTGTGTGTGTGTGTGTGTGTGGGCAGGGTAAAATCTGTCCACCTGCGCTGTGGTGTCGTTTGAAGTGGACCACTGAATGCCTGCAGAAGTGGACGAGGAAGTGTGCGCGCGTGCGTGCGTGCGTGTGTGTGTGTGTGTGTGGAGAAGGGGTCTTTCTCATCAGTGCCCGCCACGCCACTGAATATCAACTGGGAAGTGCCAGTGAGTGCTGTTGGGTGGGGTAACAGGTGCTGCCAACTGTAGCATGGGTGGGCACTGGGCAGGACCTGCGGGGGCAGGACCATTCTGCGGAGGGCAGTGTGTGAAGAGAGGTGAGCCGATGACACACACGCAGGCGCGCATACACGCACGCACACACACACACATTCAGAGCCCGAACAGTCCACCGAATAAATCAAACCTGTGAGTAGCATGCGTGTGTGTGTGTGTGAGACGGGTGACTGTGAGAGAATTCCTACGTGTGTAAAAATTATCAATAACTCAAACACATAAAAAACATGTTTTATGTGTACAGCGTGTGTGTGTGCCTGTGTTATGTGACATAGAAAATTAATGTGTGCTTGCTGCTATGGTGGCGGTGGATGGGGAGGGGCCACAAGCGCGGGGGAACCATAACCTCCGGTGCTGAGAAATGATTACAACACATATAAGTGCAAAAACCTGCAGTTCCTCGAATGCCCACTTGAGGCTGGCTGCAAAACAGAGTCACTGCCCATAGATTCTAACCCTGCATTTACACCGCCGACGTGTTCAGCTCGCAAAGAGGCACGTTCCAATTAATTTCAAACGGACGCCAGCGTTTCTCGGCGACAGTGGGCGGAGCTACACTCGGCGACGATATCGCCCAGCGACAGATGAGTTGAGAACTTTTCAACTTTATATTAATTACACGTAAGTGACAGAGTTCAGCGACTACCAATGGCAGGACAGATGTTCTCTGCATATACTAGCTTAAAATACCTCGCTGCTAACTAGTGCCTGTTTGCGGTTCATAGTTTAATAATAGTTTATACTTGACAAGATAAAAGTATTCATACAAACATTTCCTTCCAACATGTTACAAATTGTAAAGTATTTATACAAATATTTACCTCCAAAATGTTTATCTTAATGGGGGAATGCACACTATTTTTGTGCGTTTGGTTTGACAAATATTACTGTGAACCTCAAGCCAGTTCTGGTTGTCTGACGTAAGACACACCCACCCATAGCTGGCAGTTTGGACACTAGAGAGGGTTTGGTGACAGCTCTTCAGCGATTGCGCGACCTGCGAGTTTAATACGTTGGCAGTGTGAATGCAGGGTAATGTTAAAATGTCCGACTTTACAGCAAAAATAAACATGTTTGCAGCTAGTCTAGCTATAGTCTCCACATTCATGACAATTGTACGGAGGGTGCATTTTTTGTATAGCTAATAATTTCAAAATATGGGGGCATAGGGGGTTGTTACAGTAAGCTACTGCAAAGATGGCGCAAGTCTGTTCTTGAGAAAAGCTATGCGTCAAGGAGGGTTTGACCATTTATATACACGTGTCTGTGGTCACGGAGATGTGGTGCCAGAATGGTCCACGTGGAGACCTACTTCCTGAAACTCTCTGCGTAGTGTTTCCCCTTCGCCTCAACCGCCTCGGACGGTACAGGACACCAGACAGAATCATCTCAGTGATGCTGATGCCGGTTCTCCTTTCTGAGATTTGTTTTCGCTGTGAACCGGCCTGAGATTCTCAGCACTGCTGCTGAATTCAGAGAGATGGTCACAGTGACTAAGAACAATCACCAAAGAAGAAGAAGTAGAAGAAGAAGGAGAAGGAGAAGCTGACAGTGGCTGAATATATCACAACTGGCTGCATGAGACAAAGATCAGAGGTTCTCAAAAGCGTTTTGACCTAATTTTGACTCTGAGAAGAAGCTCTCTTCTCCACAACATATATATCAATTATAAACAACCATGTGTACAGTGCATACTATATTAATTACACATAGAAATATAACTAAACTTCTGAATATATTTGCAAAGTCCTGAAAATGTCATGTAAATTCTGCGTCATGTTGAGTCACAGGTGTCTAGCAGATAGTCGCTATTGTGTGTCACTATAGCGCAACTTAACCAGAAACCCAAGTGCACGGTTACTCGCTTTGTCTTCATGGCAATGTCGGCTATAGTTTTACTATGGAAGTTTGCGGTCTGCGATGGTCACAGTGCAGTGAACATGGCACTGAGCTGTATGTGTGATTAATTTAGCAAGCGCACAATGAATACTACAGTAGCAGGAAACAGGAGCCATTTCTTATTCATGCATTTGCAAACCACGAGGCTGGTTAGAGGTGTGAAACCACCAGTGCTACAAGGGGTTAATGTATAGTTGTCATTTAACATTGCTAGGGTATTATCTTCTTCCCAGTTTCAATGGAAACTTTGTTCTTAGAATTAATGAACAATCATTCAAGGACCAAATAATAATTAAAACTGTTTATTGCATTATTGCATTGTGGCTCTAGACTAGATTAATGCAACGGATGCATGTTTAAGAATGGCTACTTATTCTAATTCCAAAAACACTTCATGACAGAAGTGGTGTCTAAACACGTGGACAAGGCCTACACATACCTAGTGTGTGTTATTGTGTGTGTGTGTGTGTGTACCTGCATATGTGTGTGTGTGTGCTTGTGTGTGTGTACCTGCATCATGCATATGTGTGTGTGTGCGCGTGTGTTAGCGTGTGTACGTGTGTGTATGTGTGTGTACCTGCATATGTGTGTGTGTGTGTGCGCGTGTCTGTGTGTGTGTGTGCGCTTACCTGCATCATGCATATGTGTGTGTGCATGTGTGCTAGCGTGTGTACCCGCATCATGCATATGTGCGTGTGCGTGCATGCGTGCGTGTGGAGGACACTCACCCACGCACTCGCCTCCAGACGGACCCAGGATACGATATCCCAGATGGAAAAGCCTCCACCGAGCCGCATTCAAAGACCGCCAGGGTCACTGGCGCAATGTGCGGCCCCTGAGAGAAGAAAGGATGCACACGGGGGAGGGGGGTGGGACAGAAAAACAAATGAAAGGGAACCTGAGAGAGGAGTTAAAGGAGGGGGGTGCACCTGTTGGATGCACTTCTGAGTCATAGGAAGGTCCCCTGCATGGCTAGCATGTCGGCTAACGTGACCTTACGCTCTGAGCTCTTGTTCCACTGACAGGGGAACATTTGTGTGTGTCTCTCTCTCTCTCTCTCTCTCTCTCTCTGAAAGACGTCGTTAGCTATAATTCCCTCTCTGCGTGACGCTGTAGAGGCCTTTTTTTGCGTGTAGGGTTTTTTTTTTCCTTTTGCATCGAGAACAGGTGGAAAGATCACAGGGGAGATCGCAGACAGGCAATGTAGGAGTGCGTGTGAGACAAAGAACCCCCCTCTTCCCCCCCTTCCTGATGGGACCGTTCTCCCAGCATGCACTGCAGACGGGCAGCGTGTCACAGGGCGAGAAGCGGCAGGCCTTGATGGCGTCTAGGCGGAAGAAAGGTGTGTGTGTGTGTGTGTGGGGGGTGTGGGGGGGGGGGACAAAAGAGAGGAGAGTGCACGCACGCACACACACACACACACAGGTGCACCTGATCCAAAGCACGGGCACCACAAAAGACTGATGATGTACAGTACAGGACAGTTTGTTTCGCAGCCCCACCCCACAGCCCTGAGGGATTGAACACACACAAAGTAACCAAGTCTGCCCATCGCCCCGTAACATAACGGCCAACCGCTGGAGGGCCACGCAATAATGAGAAGATGAATAGAGGTTTACAAGTACATCCACGACAAAGAAGAAGAAAAAAAGAAAAGGTCTGGGCTGCTGCTGCTACTGCTGGCCGGCTTGATTGACGGCTGAGTTAGCCGTCTCCAATAGTTGTCCACGCCGAACGCTTTGGAAAGGTGTGAGGACACCTTGAGCGGAGAGAATGGAAGGAGCGGAGGTGTGTGAAGCCACCAGCCTCGTGCTCCAGAAGTGGCAAGCCCTGAAACACAGCCACGCGTCCGCTGTACGCGTGTGGGAATAGCATTCCTTTCCGACGGAGCGCAGCGTAGAGCTTGCAACGTTGCGTTGCGTGTGCAGTTGCGTCCGGTCAGGTGAAGGGCTAACGCGCGAATGCGTAAACCTGACCTGGCTGTACCTAAAATACAGACTCTCCTACTGAATTTATCGTATGTCTTTTATCTTAACCACTTTGTGTTAGATGGCCTTATGACCTGTGCTTACCTTGGTGTTGTTATGTTAAGTTGTAACCCCATGTCTTTTTAATCCCGTGTATCTTGAGTGATTACCAAACCCTTTGTTTTCATTATAGATTACCTCCTCTTGACCACTACTTCAAACGGCTCTCTAGCCGCCCCCGCTTCTGTATGTGTGTGTGTATGTGTCTCAACTAAGACAGAAGCATTTCTACATCGCATGCTGTGTGTGTGTGTGTTTTCTCCACGGCCATGCTTTCATCGAATATATTCCTTAAGGCAAAAGAGGGATATGGTATTGAAGGGATTTGAGGTTTTTGATGTGAGCCCAAATATCCAAAATCCCTGACTCCAACTTTAAATGTAAGTACTGGTAATGCTTATCTTAACACTTGGCTTCAGTGTATCTGATAAATTAAAGATATTTCTTAGCTTTTCCATACATGTCTATTCGTTTAATTTAGATTTGCAACATACTGCAGAAGCAAGGTCGTGACACGCCTAGGTCAGGTATTCAACTTTGAGATGTAACGGCTGTAACGGATGAGCACTACACTATCCTTGGCACGTGCTGCCAATTTAGCTTAAGTTACCGGAACAAGGCGGATAGATCTGCATTTACACAGTTCTGTTGTGGCTTAGAGGGTGAGCCGGCCAAGGTTGTGTGACTCTGAATGGCGTCTTTGACAACACACAAGCATTGACGTAAGAGGCATATGAAGTGGCTGGGATAAGAGCACTCTGCTCTGAAACGCGCACAAACAAAAGGGCGGATCCACAGAGCGGGGCCAATGTGCGTGCGAGCTCGCCGCGTCTACGAGGCGCTGTGTTTACACTCGTGTGAATGTGTGTGTAGGAGGGTGGCTCATTGTGACGCACATTCTCCTGCTGCGAGTCACGGGAGACAGTTTGGCGTTACGCAACGCAGTGCCGGATAAATCTTGCCGACAGCCGCGGGGGGTGCGGCCTGCACTGTACTTCCGGAGCTGGGATGGGTCTTGGTGGCAGGATGGTGCGGTGGTGTGGCGGGGCGGGGCAGATACATTTATGTGGTAACAGGACTAGTTATAACCACACCCCATATACACCTGGTGAATAGGGCCTGGATACACTCCATTGGCTCCCTACTGGGCGTAGACCTCTGGTAAACTTAAAAACTACTGGAACGGCGTTCAACCAATCAGCATTTTTTAACTTCTCATCTAGCTTTACCTCCATTTTGAAACACGCTTGACTCCAACGTCATCTAACCCACCCTGATTGGTCCGCCAGCAGGGTGGCTGTGAGAACACTGAAGCGGACAGGGTCTCCAGACTTAAATCTCAGCGGAAATACAAATTGTGTGTGAGAGCAATAGTTAGGCGGAGCCAGACTACGTGTCAGCGAGCCCTCCCCTCTACTGGATCTCGATGCGTAGTACTGCACGTACCGTCCACAATGCTCAGACGCGAGTCTGCGTAACGTGGCGTGCGTACATGCCGAACGGCCGCAGTGAAACGCACTTCCCAGTCTGAACCCATGGGAACATTCATGTGGCAAGTCCCAGGGTACGACGTGTGAAGTAAGCGAAGTAAGCGTCTCATGACCAGGAAACTCCCAGGTGACTGTTTACACTGAGTGCACCCCCCCCCCCCCACACACACACACACACACACAGTTTGTACCTGTGCGTATATTTCTCTCACTAACACCTCCCAACCCCACCTCAAGTCAAAAAGTGACTCAGCCGACCTGCTCTCTCTCCCCTCCTGCTTTTTCTCCCCCCTCTTCTGCTCTCTCCCCCTTTCTCCTTCTCTCTATCTCTCCCTTGTTCTTTCTCTCTCCACCTCTTGCTTGCTCTCCCTCCCTCTCTCTCTCCCCCATCTCCCCTGCTCTCTCTCCCCCTCCCCCTCCCTCTCCCCCACAGAGAATGCTGTGTCACCTCTCTCAGCTTACACTAATGCCCCAGGTCTCTCATGTTGTCCAGGTGAGTCACCGCAAAGCTTGCCGCCTGCCACACAGCCCTCGGCAGCTAAGGAGCGCTACTTCTGTTTCATTACGTCTCTCAAGCGCTTGCATGCACGCACACACGCGCGCGCACGCACACACGCACGCACAGCACATAACATTTATCAAGCACATATCAAAGGAGTCCCGGAGAATACACAGTGCAGACGCTGTTTCTCATTAAGCAGCCGCCATCGACAAATGTCAGGGTAACATCCCCCCCACCCACACACACACCCTTAAAGTGGAAATGAAACACTAAACATAGTTTGCCTAATTTAAAAGATGAAGTCCCACTATGAAAAATGATTATAGGGTAAACACCGTCCGTGAAACAGAATAAAAAATAACTAATGTAAATGACATTTTTCAAACATGTGTAGCGCCATCTTGTCCTAGTGACGTCGAACACATGACGTCACTTGGTTGGTTGGCTTCTTCAGTCCTATCTGACTCCTAGCTAAATCTACGGCACTGACTGTCACTGACTAACAAGGACAGTGAAACTAAGAATCGATATAAGGGTGGTCATTCTTGTACTTCTCCTGGATGCAGCACATTTTTTGTAGTCCAAAACAATATAAAATTGTCCACTTACATACTACTAGAATCATCAAAGCGCAAGACACTGTTCCTGTCACATTTTGGAGCCGACGATGTTTACAACATACTGTCATTGTGCCCGACAAGATGGGCAGTGCGCACAAAGGCAATCAAGCGTGCTTGCTCATCATATACAGTGCTTTTAGAGATACTTAAAGTTCTTCAGCAAGACAAAACTGTAAGAGTAAGTAAGTAAGTAAGTAACGTTTATTTATATAGCGCCTTTCACAGATAAAATCACAAAGTGCTTCACAGTGCTT
>JAODLL010000006.1:3079723-3099623 GCA_026546735.1 Forbesichthys agassizii | reverse complement strand
AGACAGACCATATGACATTTCTTTAACATATATATTACATTATATACTGACACACACACACACACACACACACACACACACACACACACACGCACAGCAGTGTTATCTTTGCAGTGTTGTGACACCACTGGAAATATTATCGACTGTTACACTTTGAACTGCAATGGTGATCTAGTTTTCCTACTTCCCTAATACATAAACGTACTCGACTATCACTTCATACCACGCAGCAATATGCAGAAGTTTATTTGTATTGTGACACAGTGTGTCAACATGAACTCGGATGCTTTTATAACTATGGCCGTCATCAGTTGGCATACGGCTACATTTAAAGTAATTATACCAAGGCAATTCAATGGTTAACATCAGAACTCATTGCATTCGGGACTCAACTGCTTTGATAAGTTGATCATTTAAACTGACGCAGGTAGGAACCTTGTGCGTGCCCCAAAACCTTCATTTGCACACTTGATAACCCTGTACGTACACACGCGTGTGAATGCAATACAATTAAGCACACAGTCTCCCTGCAGTAGTAACAACACACCACACGTGTTGTGAAGACGAGCTAGTAGCAAGAACACTGCTCGTGGTGCTCGTGGTTCACCACATCCTCTTGTAGTTTAGAAAATAAACATTTTGTCCTCGCACATCTCACCGCAACGGGGTTCCCCCCCTGCGAGAGAACACGTTGACTCTTGCTGCGCGGCCGGCGCCTCACGAGCGCGATTAAACGCTGTTGTCCTGTGGACATGCCGGCTCGTCGCAGACAAAACGCGCTCGTGGGTTGATTGGAGCATTTGGGGAGAGAGATACTAATCAGGCGTGGTGTCTTCGTTATGTGTGTGGTAGAGATATTTGGCTCAGGTGAAATGAAAAGAATTGCAGTGCCGTTGCATCGTTGCGTCAGCTGCAACAATGGGGTCAGGGTGAACGTCGGCGGTTGAAGAATTCGAGGCTCACGTCTCCTCCAAATGGTTGTCGTGGGTGATATAGTTCATTACGTCTGGGACTACAGACTAGCGGCTAGCCTATAAGTGAGGAGGTCCTCACTTGCCATGAGGTGATCAAGGTCACTGTGTGTCTGAGTTGTTTTCTAGAGCACAATGTTCAGGTCAGGTACAGGTCCACATATGGCCATTTCCTCTGTACATGTCAAACTTCTACATGGAACATGCTAAGAAAGATGACATTTACGCGACTGCAGTTGACGGATTTGGTATAAAATAGACAAATAATACTGTTTATATGTGTTATTCAAGATTGTTTTGTACATTTTATTAGTAAATGGTAATTATAGTAAACACAATCAAGGGATGCACCTTTAATGTCACAGTGGTGCCACTTAAAGGTGGAGTCAGGGATGCTGCAGAGAGTGGTGTTTTGTGAACTCGATCAAATATAATAAACGCCTCTCCATACAGTGCCACGTGAGTGCTGCCTCATAAGCTCCGCCCCTGTATTATTTGTCGAGGCTGGGATACTACTGTTGTGAGGTGCAATCTGCACCACTTTGTTTGTGTTGCCATTTACAGCGACAGGTGTGTAAGACCATCTTATTTGTGTTCTCTCAGCGCGCACACAGAACGGGCAGCTGCAGTAGCGGACCGAGAGGAGAATATTACGCTGAATTACCCATGAAACGTAGTAGGTTAAATTACAAGCGCTGACACAACCTTTAAATTCCCTAATGCAACACCCTGGTGCTACGACTGCGTGGGTCGAAGCTAACCTCCACGTCGACCGTCTGAAGGTGTTGAGGAGCTCTGCTGCAGGGTGACCACAGGTCTTGTTCACGACACCAGGCACTGATGCTCATCGCGGTCCGTCCACTTCCGGTCGTCCACAGAGAGAAGGGCATCTGTCCACAGCACAGGACGGTGTTTGAGACTCACCTGGCCACTGGTTATGATAATAGGGACAACATCTGTCAATGGCTGCAAGGCAGAAATACCACAACCATGAATATACAAGGAGAAATAATTAAAATTGGTATTAATATAAAAAGGTCCAATATATGATACATTAATATAATAATACAAACATTAATATAGCAGCTAATAATTATTTTCTTCTTTTTTTTAAGATATAGTGGAGTTATGAATTGTGTCCTGAGCAGAGAATTACATCACATTCCCTCTGTGTGTTGTAATCCGAGCCCACAGTTGCACTTGAGTGTGAGTGTGTGTGTGTGGCATGGGCGCGGGAAGGCTTGGCGGGGGGGAGGGAACGAAATGGGTAGGTGGAGGGGGGGGGTTATTTGTGTGTCCTCCCCAGGAAAATGAATCAATCAAATATTCAATCAAACGTACTGCGTTCTGCTTAATTCTTATGGAACAATTTGTGCCATCAGATTTTATGTTCTAACCCCTTGCTCATATGCTCATATTCACAAATGAAACCCGAAACGTCTGTGTTTTCGGGGTGATCTTCTAAGCTAAGCTATAGCCGTCTTTCAACAAGTTTAGCTCACTGCACATATTAGCCATAACAGATTACAACAACAATCAAATCTACTGGATAACCAAATAAAATGTTTAAAAAAAATCACATCTGCTGGGTCTAGAGCACTGTCCACAGCACAGTGCTGCTCGGCACAGCTTGTAACAGGCAAAAACTGCCAGTAATGCGTCAGCTCCACATACGCCAGCATAAAGCCACATGGCTTAGTTTTTAGTGTTTGCGTGTAGACCTCTAGACAAGCAAGTCAAAGTTATTGGCTTGCTACGTCAGCTGTGTGCCGTTATCTCATTCCTTTGACATCAGATTGTGTGCTTTTACAGCATCTCCATTGTTTACATGTGGTGTTTTTCTTGACAGCACGTTATTGCATTTTCGATGCGGATGGAGATTACTTATGAACAGTGCCTGTATGGACGGGAAGGCGGAAAATCCCCGTTTTACAGTGTACCCGTGTGAGCTGAACACGAGTCTGCACTACGTGTTGTAACACAATGTAAACAAAACACTTTTGTCAGGTTAATGTTTTCAGCTTTAGCTGTTGGTCGTCTGGCCGACGTACTGCACCTGGTGGCTGTCCGATGTCCTGCTCTTTGCAGTAGCAATAAATAAAGACGGATCTGATATGTCGGAACGTCAGTGGAATGTTTCAATGATCATTTTTACAAGTGCAGCGGCTGAACGCGTGCTGACACAAAAGAGAGGCCGGAGCGCACCACATAATGTTTAGGCTATGTGATATGGTACGACAGTCGCTAGGAAGCGTCGGGACTTCCAGGAATCTGTCAGTGAGAGGTGAGAGGGGGTATGCAGCTCACCATCTGGTGGAACTGTTAGTGCCTTGCATGCCACAGGCACACACACACACACACACACACTACTCTATGTAAATGCTCTCTCTCTCTCTCTCACTCACACACACACAATGCACATGCTCTCTCTATTACATAAACACACTAATGTATACATTCTCTACCCCCCCCCCCCCCCCATACACTACCGTACATGCCCTCTCACACACACACACACACACACGCAGGCAGACGAGCGCACTAGTTCCTCTATCCGGTACTTCTCCCTGGTAGGAGGGCACACAAATATTTAACTGCAAGTTACATGGCATGAACCTTGTTGTAAATACAAAGCATGTTATTAAAAAAGCAATGCAATGTTCCCCTTTATTTTCTTATTGCACTGAATAGAACATGTCAAATATCCAGTTTTCCACTAATGATTGAAGAAAATTGGCTAAAACCCAATTTGTTGCAAAACAACTCAAAAAGGATGTTAGTCTCCATTTCAAACAAGGGTTGGTTAAAGTGTCATCCTTTATTCACAACCTAGATTTTATATTGACAATAATTCTTGCATTAGATCAACAAGCGCAAGATCCCTCGTACGCTGGGATTGCGTAATCGCTTCCTCCAAAACAACAGGCTATCAACCAGACCTGTTAAATAACCATGCAAGTTCTCACAAAGACATACAGTATATACAACATAATAGCTAATCACATCAACAGCTATTATATGGTAGGACCAAAAACAAACACACAAAAAAGTTAAATAAGTACTCATACATTTTTTTTTTTAACCACAGAGTTGTTTGAAAGAGAAAGCAACTCACCATTTGTAGGGTGGATGATTCACACAACTCTGTGCTCAAATAGTGTGTGTGGTCCCCAGAGTTAATGTAAAAACTATGCTACACATGAACTGAACCATAACATATGTGTGTAGGGTGTGGTGATGGGGGGGGGGGGGGGGGCAGCCATGTAGTTGGGGCCAGCAAGGGAGGGAGAGAGAGAGAAAGAAGACCATCGGGGGAAGGGATGGCAGACTGAGAGAGAAATATAAAAGAGAGAGTTAGAGAGGGGAGGAGAGAGAGGGTTGGAGACAGAGAGAAAGAAAGAGCGAGAGAGGGTTAGAGAGAGAGAGAGGGAGCGAGAGAGAGAGAGAGAGAGAGAGAGATATTTCATCACTTGCCTGATAGAACCTCCAGAGAACCAGTCTAATTAACGTCCTATAAATAAGCACATCATTTTCCTGGAGCACACTTCTAACACTTGGCGGTTCTCAGAAGGTTTCTCATAGGATGTGAATGGCACCGCGTGGGCAACAAGGCCCCCCTCGCTCCAAAAGTGAGAGCAGCATGTCGTGCATATCAGATCTAGAGGCAGAAGGGCTGGATTATATTACGGGAGGGGTTATAGTGTCACAGAGTTTGATTGGCTAAAAGGTGGTTTTAAACTAAAAGGAATACTTCACAATGTATTTGGGTCAAAGCCCAAAGACCAGGTCAGTCCATTTGAGATTAGAACAGGGCATTATATCAATCTCTACACATTTATGTGAAACTACAATAACATTACTGGAACATTGTGATTTATCTTAAATGTCGCCTTTTCTTGTCTGTAAAGACATGTAGCATTTTGCATAGGCTGTTTTGTTAACTAACAGCCGAGTGAAATAAAACCATTCTTCTATTACTGTTATGCCATCACGTCAACAAAACTTTCCTTTCTGCAGTGCATTCTGTCAATATCACCCAGATATACTTCAGATGTATGGCATGAGGCAGCAAAGTAGAAAAGAATGCCCACAACAACACATTTAATAATGGGTGACAATCTACCCGCTGCCATCTTGAATGCACTAAAAGCAGCTTTCTCCATTCCAGGGAAATCACTGGTATTGTCATCACGTTATCTACCCATAACACCACACCCTCTGACTGTGCTTCCTCCTGACTGTACATGTCTAGCCCTTTTTAAGACATAAAACCATTACATCAAATAGTTGTTTATGGCTATTGAATGCTAAGAAGGCTAAACAACAGGTATCAACTTGCTACGTAACATTTCATTGCAAGACCTAGTGTTTTGGAGCGTTTGTTACCAGCTCAACAGGTCAACTTACAACCACATACAGTAATGTACGCCAGTCACACCCAAAACCGTATGAATTTATTAAGTCGTAAGAACTATACTATATTGAGGTCCAGCTGACTTTGATCTGGCTCAAGGGCATTTTGAATGACGAGAAAACATGAACGCCTTCAAAGAGGTTAACTGAGGCAGCCTTCAATTAGTTCACCCCCATGTTATTTGAGGTGTAACTGAACTTTGTAAGACCCTTGTCACTGACATTCTGGATGAAATATTGCCTTACTTGCTATATATCAACTCATAACAGTCCACTTTTTTAATCTCCACTTGGTTCCATTGTAATTCAAAAACAGCATACTGTACTTTCAATGCATCTAAGGAGCTGGTGAAAGCTTATCCCGGCAATGGGTTTATAAGATTCCTCTGCCACATGTACCATTGTTACACAATACTTCACCCAGTGTCAAAGATGAGATGGCAGTTGAGACAGTAGAAACCCATAGGAGCCAACAGGTTCAATTGTATCTAGGCAGAATATCAATGTTAGTCTGATTTAATATTTGAAATTTAATATTTTTAAACCAGGCTATAAACCAGACTATAAAAACTATACTAATAAATATACTATAACGTAATAGACTAAGTGGATATATAGGCTCTGTAGAGCATATATATCCACCCAAATAATATGATGAAGAGCCTAAATCAATCAACTTTTTTTAAAGGAAGGCCAACTTACATTTCTATGTCACAACTCAGTTATTGATTAGGTAAACTCTACTAGACTGTAGTGACTATTTTATAAATCCCATGTTCATGAAGAGAAGCACAATGATTTATCAATAATAAAAGAGGTTCCATGTGGCTTGGCTTCATTAAAATATCAAGACCTGCCTGCGGTTTACTAGACACATTTATTTTCTCAACGACTTTAGTTTAAACATACAGTATGTCTCAGGTTACACCAGAGGGATTCGAGACACGCTGTCAACAGACTATGTTGACAGGGTATTGACAGGCAGACTATATATATATGCTAGATCTCAACAACTACCCCCTTTCCTTCCTACCCACACACACGTCAGCCAACAGTCTACGAATAGGTCACCAAAATTAATCCAGCATGTAGGCAGGCTACTACACTACAGGACATTCGACGCAGCGACGCTTCGCTGCATTATTGGGAGCATAACAAAAAACGAGCATACTTAAAATGCATTGCATAACATACACATAATTTATGTTATGCTTACTCCATTAACTCCCGTTGTACTACACCATGGCCCCTGCCTTCATCCGTTTATTTGAGAGTTTACCATCGCAGTCTGCAGCAACATACGCACTAGTTTATCAGGGATTGTGTACTTCCGCCCGCAGTTTTCAAGTTATTGCGCAGTTAGTGAAACACCTGCAAAGTGGATTCTATTCTAAATATAGGACGTTTCATGATGCAAAATCTAGGCTACAGCCACCATTACAGGAAAGACAATCCCGCAATGCCCATAGTTCTCAAATCCTTTAAAAATTATATCCGCAACAAACCCATTTGTATTAAAACTGTTGAAAATAATGTAGAATAAATGATGTTTTCAATAGGAAGGAATCATTGGGTGTGTCCATTTGTCATTTAGATTTAAAACACGGTATACATTCAGATGCTACATTTAAGTAAAATGAAAACTATACAGAAGCCTTCATTTGGAATACGCTTTGCTGGTGGGATTTAACTGGGCAAAATAATACAGTAGGCCTAGATTTTTTAAATTTTTTTAATTTGCATATTGGGATGGAAGACCATTGGCAATACAATTGGCTATTTTAACATCTTATAGAAAATGGCCTATCGCAGTATTGGTACAGGTTTACTAAATGTGTTAATGTGTCCAGTAGCATACAAAAATAAAATACGTTTATAAAAGCGTGTTCCATATTTCTAGTAAAAGTCCCAGGTAGATATATTGTAGATGTGTATGCGTGCCCATGGTTATGGTTGTGGTAGACCTGTCTTCTGGGATATTTGTGTCTGTTGTGGATGGGGCGTTTCTAGGCATAAAGTGGGCAACATAGGGCGCCACCTGCAGGTATGGGGCTCCTCCGATTGCTGCCCCCCATCCTCCTTCCCTCTAACCTGACATGCCAGAAGAATTGTTGTTACACGTCCATCAGGGGAGCCGTACATCGAAACTGTTTGTGAATGGCTGTACTGTAAAAAACAAACTTGGCAGTTGATTGGATGAACCCTCTGGACGTTTTCGCTGTCGGCATCATGGTCGGCACACCGAAACCACGCCCATATAGCTATAAACACGACGCTGATTGGAAAGTTCAGTTGCTACTCGGACACATTCAAAATGATCCTGAGGCTTTCCAGACTGATTCTCATGGCAAAACAAATGTGAAGCTCGCGAGATTAGGGTGATATCGCGATACTATCTCATCCCCTCTCCTTTTAACTAATTATATACAGTACACTTTTGACAAATGTAAATATATATACTGTAAATATATACTGTATATAATATGTCAGAGCTGCTATCCAGCTGTTTTATCTGTTTCCAGATAGTGATTAGAATCTGGTAGACAATAGATAAATGTAATTGCCTTAAACTATTCTTTTATATTTAAATTCTTCATAGCAAGCCAGATAATAACCACAGACATTTGGGCACTCACTATGTTAACGAGGCTATAGCTACCACAACTGGGTTTGTGAAAACATTCTCAGAACGCCTCATTGAATATTTATATAGTTCTATGTATTAAATGAAGCCATACACTCTGTGCCATACATTCAGTTAAATGTCAGCTCAATAATGGATGTGACCGCACTACTTTGAAAAAGCATTGCAATTAATAGGCTCTTTGCTATGTTTTTAAATCAAACTCGAATAGTAGGATGCCACACAAACACCAATGGAGGAATTAGTGTTGGAAAGTGTTTAAGTTGGGTGCATTGGATAGCCTAGTGGCTTTGAAAGTTGTACTTACCAGAGTTTCTGACTGAGGAATGAATGAGTAATAATAATGCATTTTACAAATGCATGAATACTCACCCATGTTATTCCTCATGTTAATTGAAAATGTTTTTCTAATTAAAGGAGATTAACATTTATAAATTATCATATTTGCTATTGTGTTGCTTTCTAAAACAGATCAAAAAGATGAAAGCCACCGAGGGTAAATGAGGTGTGTGTGTGTGTGTGTGTGTGTGTGTGGGGGGGGGGGGGGGTGTTGTAATCTCACGTAGGATGCCAGGTTGGCCAAAATCACCGTGTGGATGCAAATTCTTGTCAAGTTAGGTTCAAAAGACAACTGGGGAGACAGACCACAGCTTCTTCCAAACCCCTGGCTACTATGGGATGTCTGGGAATGGCTTTAGCACAAACTTCTCAAGAGTGGATTATAAAGTGAACCTGTTTCTGTTTTGCTCAGTGCAGCTAGAACCAGGAATGCTTGCCAGGTTCCATGGTAAGGTGGTGTAGAAAAAGCCCAGAACAACTAAAATCTTCAGTTTAATCAAGCAGACACTTCCTGTCCCGTCATGTCGGTGGAAGGGGGGGGGGGGGGGGTTGCTGAGCCCTGTTGTCAGGCAGTCAGTGACAAATGCATCCATAGACCGTCGACATCCTTTTCCACCCCACCAAGGGCTATAGGAAGAGGACAGGAGTTAAATACACCTTTCTCTCAGCTTCATGCAATCATGCTTTAGCTTACTTTCTTTATCTCTCCGGTCTTTCCAATTCCTTCCAATTTTCCCTCTCCAGTTGAGTGTTTTTCAGCTTTCATTTTGTCCATTATTCCTTCTAATATATTGTAAACTCTATGGTTTGTTTGCACTGTTTGGGAGATTAGGTAAAACTTTCTCCTTCACAAGGTGATTTATTGAGTGTGTTCTAGATTGATCCTGAGTTGGTTTGACCTTCTGACATTATTGATGTGTTTGTTGAAACTTATAAATGAGGAAGTTGTTGCAGTATAGTATAGGCCTATAAATAATAGTGTAGTAGATTTTTATTTCAAGTAGTAAACTCTGGTTGTTGTACAAATGTAGCCTACCACTAGATGGCAATATATACTTTTGTGAAGCCAAATGTAGGAATCTATTTCAGAGCAGTGTTATGAGCTAATATCCCACCTGATCTGTTCCAATTTAACACAAGACAGTTTTCAGGCTGTTTCAATTCGTTCAAATCTGTTGTTTTTGTTCATCATAGACTATGTGATTTAAAAAAAAAAGTATAACCTACAAATGAAAGCTGTGTTGTGTTACTATGTCAATTAAACATATAAATAATTTAATAAAGTTGAGAAAAAAATAAACAATAGTTATGCAACTGACACTCTAGGCTAATGAAAGAAACTGGGTTTTAAACATTTTGAACAAAGACGACTTTAAAAAAAAATATTTTACACTTTTATTATGCAAGTATACAACAAATAAATAGTTACTTACATAACAAAGGAAATACACAAAGGAAAAATATAAAGGCCAGATATTACATACATTACATTAAACATTAAATAATACTTCGTTAGGATAGAACATGTTTGCCAGATTTTTTATTTTGCGTGTTACATAGACATGGCGTAATGTTAAAATGTTAAAATAAAAGTTTATGAAATTTGGCTTAGACAAAAAACCTTAATAAATAAATAATGAATATGAAATGTAATAAAAAAATAAGTAATTGGACAAAGAAACATAATCTAAATATATATCTTGTTTGATAAAAGAAACAATATTATCAAAGAAACAAACACGACTTCAGGAGAAATGAACGAATCGTGTTTACGTAGACGTCATCAATAAGGGACAAGAAGCTATGCATTTGAAGGTGCTAAATACAGGTAGGCTTATTACCACGTGAAATGGGTAATTTTATAAAATTATAGGTGTACACGCTGGTAGCTCTGGTGAATGCATATATAAACACGGATCAGCCACTAAACAAACTATATCATAGATAATGGTGACTTAATGTGTGATCTAGATGCTAGGATAGCTAGCTTTTCTTGTTCTGAAACATACATTTTCTTACAATTACTAAATGATGACTATTACCGTAATTAAAATTCTAAAATATATACACTATACAGTTTGACATCATCAGTAATTCGTTTTGTACATAGTCGCTTATTTTATATACCGGTGTTACGCCTAATTCTGTGTCCTGCCGAATTCAGTGACTCTTTCGAAAGTGCGCATGCGCCACCTCAAATCATGTACAATCTATTAGTGTGTGTGTGTGTGTGTGATTTCTCGTACACTTTTTGTGTCTCTCTCCCGAAGTGTTTTAGTTCGGGAAAGGGTTACTAAAAGGTTAGCTATATCGATGGTGGTTTGCTCTGCAAAAAGCTTGTGATTTTAGCGATTTCTGACTAAAAAGTGAATATTATTTTATCTACACCAGCCTCGTCGTTTTAAGGTTAATTGATGTCTAGATATTTCTAAATATTATTTATAGTTCTATCGAACTATTACACGCTTTTTCTGCTTTATTTAACATACTTCGTTTCGAAAGGTCACTGAATTCGTCAGGACACAGAATTAGGCGTAACACCGGTACCAGTTTCACGTTTTACTAGGCCATCTCTGATGCAGCCTATATCTAATTCGGAACTAAACAGTTGCACAAAATTCTTGCAGTTTTTCCACCCAATTCGATTTATTTTATTTAGTGTTTCCCACAGATCTGAAATATAATTGTGGTGGTATCTGATGGGAGGGAGGGATATGTCTGTGAATGTCCACCCCGCACTTGTAGGAGAGTAGATTTACATTTCTAACAAATTTACAACTACAACAGTCGAATCGCTTAATATTTTGTCAAATATTCAGTACCATACCTTGGACAGCAAAGGCATTGTTAATAAAGAAACCCCAGTTAATAGATTTAGGGGAGATTATCCACCAACTTCAGTTGATGACGGATGGCATTTCCCTCTGACAGACATTCTAAGATGAGTTGCCAAATATACTTTGGCAGTCGCCCAATATATTTTGATAGTCACTTAAGTATGTGTTAAGCAAACCTGTAATTAATACTTTAATATGTGCAATGTATTACATTTGACAGGTTTAGACCTGGAGTCCTATAGCCCATTTGCTCTGGGAATAGTAGCAGGATTGGGCTGTGGACTTCTCCTTGGATGGCACTTCAGGGGTCGCTTTGGCAGGTTACCCATAAGCCTTACCCAGACCCTGGGAAATGCCACTGAAAGCGTGATGGGAGAAGGAGGGGAGTGCAAGATGGTTCTGGTCGTCAGAAATGACCTCAAGATGGGCAAGGGGAAGGTCGCTGCACAGTGTGCCCATGCTGCTGTGTCAGCTTACAAGCAGGTGCAACGCAGGAACCCTGAGCTCCTCAAACAGTGGGAGTACAACGGCCAGCCCAAGGTGGTAGTGAAGGCACCAGACGAGAACAGCTTGACTGACCTTCTGAAGCACGCCAAAGAAGTTGGATTGCCAGTCAGCCTCATCCAAGATGCAGGGAGGACACAGATAGCGCCAGGGTCACGCACCGTTTTGGGAGTTGGACCAGGGCCAGCAGATCTAGTTGACAATGTCACGGGACACTTGAAACTCTTATAGATCTCCAGTTAAATGCAAATGTGTAGACCCAGTTGATTTTTATATGCCAAATGGACAACTCATTAAAAGTCCAAAAGGAATGTTTGTCTGAAATTATTTACATTAATTGGATCTGTGAATTACCGACACAATGGCAGCTATTGCTTTTGTTAAATAACCTATAAATATACTTTTGTCAAGACTAAACCCAGAGTTTGTGCCACCACATAACTGGAAAATCACACTATATACACAGTACATCTGAACTAGATATAACAGGCCAGTATAGTATAAAGACAAGAACAGTCTTCTTGACAAACAAGAAGCTTTTATTTTTAAGTGGAAAAAGAAACTGCTGTCTCATTATAACTTTGATTATGCACCATTAACTATCTTTTAAGTGCGCACTTAAATCTAAAGTAATTTAAGAATATAAGGTGAAGGGAGTTAATGTTTGATTTCCTATACACAGGCAACCCTTTAATAAAACTCCAAATTACCACAGTCCTGTGATATTTATGAATTGGATCAATAGAGGGCAAACACATGGAAGAAAAATTCTCCCCTGGACACTAATTAATAGTGACTTATAGAATTACAATATCCAGCATTCATAAACCGAACACGGGAGGTTAGTCAAATGCACACAGATCTGAAAACACGATGCATCGGTAGCAATACCTCCTAACATGGAATGGTCCATATGAGAACATTTAAAGCACAAGAAAAAGTCCTCCAAGTGCACACTCGTTTCCACGCTGTCATACTGGAGACACTGCATAGGCTTTTTCTGCCACGGACGAAAAGCTTCTGGAAATCAAGTAGGCAAGATGAAGTAATCTGTTGGGTCCTCTCCATAATTACACACGACCCGCTCCTCCAAGTGTGTAGGAACATTATTGGTGTGACGTAGTGTTTCTAGTTTGATCACGGAAGTGGCAGTTTAATGTTCAGATAATGAAGAACACATTTTGGATTCTGAATATACAATTATTAAATGCATTTTACAGGACAGAACAAGCTGCTCTCTCACACACTCTCACACACACACATCAAAATGAAGAGATTCTACATAAATTTCTTCTCACTACAGAGTGCAAATCAGATGCTTCACAACAGACCTGAGAAGAGAACTGGCTCTTCCCTCAAGCACCCTCCCCCCTCCCATTGTACATAACCCATTTCCCAAATAAAATAAGACAAAATTTAATCTAGTAAATATGGAATGTGGGGAAACGAAATTCTTTGTGATTCAATATTTTTCTTTTGACAACAGGAATAAAATAGAGTCCTTCATGACAGTTTTCAATGGAAATAAACATGAAATAAAAAGTTTAAAAAAAAGAAAAAAAAAGAAATATATATATATAGAACTGCTTGTCGATGACGTCCACCACGGCGGGTCAAAGAGCAACAATGGGCTGGTGAAGGACTGTGGGAGAGATAGATGACGACTGGCTGGCTCCAGCCTGCACGGACGGGCCTTTATATGCCGTAGCCGAAGCCTGGCTGAGCTGCTGGCTGGACATACCCTGCAGGTGCCTGGTAACCGTACCCATAGGCCGGCTGGGGCGCCACGGGAACACTGGGGCCTGCGGTCAGCATCAACTGGGGTGTTCCTACACACACACACACAGACTGTTACATTAAGACCATTTCACATGACTCACGTATGCGCTGCCAATAGAATGCGGCGGAATTAATGGAAGCGTTCAGACGGGCAGTGAGTCTCAACGCAGCTGCGTCGTAGCGCGTTAGGATTAGAAAAACACGTTTTTTTTCCTCCACGTATACGCGTGCAACCCTGGGACCCCGCGTGGCGCATGGAGTATTTGTCTGGTTTAGAACGTGGCTTCAGGGAACACTTCCGTCCCCACGTGGGGTTCTTTTCTGCTCTATTGAATCACCCGCTAGACCAGCAGTCATGATCGCCTGCTTGACCAGCAGTCATGGACGATGAGCGACTTTGTCACTGAAGTTGAAAAATATCATAAATATTACAAAAATGTACCAAGAAAGGAAGGTGCTTGGCGTGAAGTTTTTTAAGTTTCTCGTGAGTAATTCTAAATGCATATTGTACTTGATAGTAGCCTACATTTGAGCATGCTTGTGTGTGCGTGCATTTACCAATTTCTGTATTTCAGCTGTAAATATAGCCTACTTTAACAGATTGACGAGACCTGCGAACAGTCACGGTCCTGTTGTTTAGTTTCCCTTAACATATTCTTCAGGATCAACGAAATGTCCAGTTTGGTCACTGAGTTATGCAATAGGTCGTCACGCACGTCACTCAAAATACCTCTCCTGTGAAGTAGGCGGGTCTTTGTGCAGTTTAGCCACTGTCCCAGACTTTAAGCAAGTGAAAGGCTGGCTCTGAGCCTAGCAAGGAGTTGAACCAGCAGAAAAGCAGTGTGGATTGAGTCTTACCGTAGACAATGGGTTGTGTCTCTGTTGCCTGCTCCTCTTCTTTCCTTAGAGACTCGGAGGTTTCTAATTTGTCTACCTGCAAAACAAAATGATTCAAACATTTAGGTTATCCACACAGAAAAAACAAAACGAGCAGAACATTTAGAGATCATCCAAAATATGGTTTAGCTCTATACGATACCAATCCCTGTGGTACAGTTGTTTCCATGGTGTTAACACCATACCATATATTATTTTATTATTCTAATATTCTATTTTATTATCATTGTATTGCACTTTGGACCTCGAGTCTGTAGTAAATTTGATTAGTTGGTTGAAATTGGTTTGGCAGGAAGGTTGACTGCCAGCTAAAAGGACAACCCCTGGTAATACAGTAGGATAGGCCTGGGCAGAGTCAGGCTCGGGGAGGCCAGATGCGGCTTTTTGAGACATTCTACCCGGCCCGCCACGTACATAAACCTTTAAAAAAAATTAAAAAAAACAACCTAAAATTATTTGACGAGCTCTGCAGAATGTTACTTAATTTACTGCTGCGTACATAAATACAGGTAATGTAAACCGTTACATTTGATTATGAAAATTGTGGAATAGCCTAATCAGCCTTGCATAAAGATGCAAGTTAGCAAAGTTAGCTATTTTTAAAATGTTTTAGCATGGTGGTTAAAAACATAACGTGGCCCACAAAGACATTGTATTTACTGCACCAGAGCTACACACTGGTGGTTAACACACGCCTCATTATCAAAGACAGAAATCTCACACCGTTCCATCAAGCAGAAGCTCCGCCGAGAGGACAAGCGGTGCCATGCTGGCAGTGCACAGTATAGCGCACGCACACACAACGGCCATGTCGACGTGCACAACAGGAGGCTGCAGCACAGTGGAGCGACAGCCCGCGGTGCTCGTGACGACGCTCAAAGCCTTCCGTTGAAAGCACAAGCAAACAGCCCTGATTGGACTCACTGGTAGTATAAGCAGCATAACAAAATATGTAATAAAACATGCATTATAAAATACAGCACATACAGACGCTCTCCAGTATGTACGCAAACAGATCGGTGTGAATGGTCTTCAAGTGCAAATTAAGGACAGAGGGATAACTGAGAGGACTCGGCCATCCGTGAGGAACTCGGGATAACTGACGTGTTCAATCAAAACTGATCAAATACGTTTAGCTCAGTTCTATTGGTTCAGACTGTTTTAGGCTTTCAGTAGGGATTGTTTGTAAGGGCTGAGGTACTTCAACCAACATCACACAGACAAACGCTTCAGCCCCTAGGGTTGACTGCCGCAGCTCTATTGATGTTCTCACGTTCTACGGGTGTAGGAAACCCAAGCGACGCTTCACGTGAATGACTATCCAACATTAGAGTCAGAACTAAAACCATGCGCGTGCACACACGCAAGGCTACAGTCAACCAGGCGTAAATTAACTCAAATGAGTAAAATGTGCAGAGCAAAAAAAAAATTTAAAAAAATCATCATCTTTCACCTTTTCCTTAACAGTATCAACCTGGAAGAAAAGAGGCACATCTCAGAAAACCAGCCTGCTGGAGTTTGCTGGCTACTTTCTGCGCACAGATCAGATTCAGCGTGGTGATGGGCACGCGTGGCCCTCTAGGTCACCCACCTTTGAGAGGTACTCCCTCATGACCTGGATGAAGTAGGGCATGGAGAAGTCCATGATGTTGTGCCTCCAGGCGGTCTCCAGCACCACGTCTGGCCGCAGCAGGTCGTAGCAGGTGAACAGGCAGGCGGCGAAGCACTCCTTCTTGTCCTCCTCCAGGAACCAGGCGAGCAGCTCCTCTGCCAGCTCCGTGTCCTTTGACTCCGACGCGTACTGCATGGCGTCCTGCAGGGGGCAGGGTTGAGGCGGAAACACAAAGGGTGAGTGTCGCTAGCCTGGTGTAAACAGACCATGTTCACTTTGTGAAACCGTAGAGAGAGCACCTTGTACAGCTTGTCCTTCTTGCAGAGTTCCACGCTCTGTTTCCAGCGGTTGTTGCCCTTAAAGAGGTATGCGGCGATTCTCCTGAACTCGATCAGCTCGTGCTTCTCCAAGCGCTGGGCCAGCGAGATGTTGTCGAAGTTGTCGTAGGCATCTATCGATGTCCTCAGCGCCTGTGGTGGAGAAACCGGGCGATGAGGCTCACCGACAGAAGGCTCGAGGCACAAGAAGCGGGAAAAGCTGGTGAAAAACACTGACCTGATAGTCTTCCTCGGTGATGAAGAGGTTGTTAAGTGCTTCGTTGACTGACTTGTTGTTGTGGTTCTGTACTGATCGCAGGTAGGGCTTGACCAGGGGCAGCTGTTTCACCTGTGGACACACGGCAGTCAGCGACGCTGGCACACAAGAGGCTGCTGACCTTCAGTGTAGGGAACTCAAGGGACCGGCTGAGGTGTACCTTGGTGAAGAAGTTGACAGCACGGGAGTGGTCCAGTCTTGGGGACAACACTATGAGCAGGTCGTTCAGTAACAAGGGCTTGAACTCCAAATAGAACTGGGTGGCTTTATAGTACAGCTCCACATTGGCCACCTACACAAGAGACGGAGGGATAAGGACATTGACAAATAAATTGCTGTATGGATGAATCCCAACCCCAACTACTGACACACCTATTAAACTGAAACCTGAGAGAATAGAGCGAAGCGAGCAACGCAAAGGTACAATTGTCTGCGTTTGACTAATTGACTTGTATAACATATATATAAATGTTTTTATTTGCAGACAAATGCAGACAACATGCCTTGTTTGTATTACAGCATCTTTACTGACAACATGCCTTGTTTGTATTCTACCATCTTTACTGACAACATGCCTTGGTGATTATGTCTTTGAACTGGCCCTCCTTCCAGGCATCCGATGGGTGGTTCATCATGGTGATGATTGCGTTGTCGAACTCCTCGTATTTGTCATAGAGGAAGACCAGCTCGCCCCACAGGTGGGCCTGTTCGGCTGCCCGCAACACCTTAGGGATGTTGACCCGGGACCAGAAGAGCTCCAGGTGCTCCCTCATCTTCTGGGGCTTGAACTTGGAGTAGAGGATGGCCAGCTCTGTGAACATGCCCATGTGGGCGCGCTCCAGGCCCAGAGCTGCCTCCAGCATGGTGATCAGCTCCTCAAAGTAGCCACGGTCCTGGGGGCAAAGCAGGGTTACATCAGAGAGCGAACGAGAGAGAGAGAACGAGCAAGAGAGAGAGCAATAGAGTGAATGAGAAGTGTGCCCGCTGCGTTGCCATGCTACCTGGTAGTAGTTGATGAGCTCCTCCAGCTCGTCAGCGTGCACCACAATGTGGAGGCCGCACATCTGGGCCAGCCGGAACTCCTTTCCATCCACGCAGGCGAAGCACACCTCTTTCCAGGTGCGGGTGCTGTTGGCCTTGCGGGCTCCATCCACGGCCGCTTGATACTCGCCCAGGTGCACCAGGGTGGAGGCCAGGCGGCCGAAGTTGGAGACGTTGTTGTACAGCAGCTTGGCGGCGTCATACATCTTCTCGTCGTAGCAACGGTCACCCACCTGCAGCGCGGACGGAGGAATGAAGCTAGCATTTGGTCCACAGAACAGTAGTTAGCTCTGATGTGTCGTTAGCTATTGCTAACACCAATGATAATGCTAACACCAATGCTGATGGTAAGCTAATGTTAACGCCAAAAGAAAAGCTAACACTAAAACTAACTAATGTAACACTAATGCTAACGGCGAGTTGGGAGGACGGGGGTACCTGCTGAATGTGGGCATTGTTGGGGCCGTTGATGAACTCCTCAAGCTCGGCCAGGCGGTTTGTCTTGGCCAAGGCAAAGATCAGCTCGGTCTCCACGTACGACTCACGGGCCTTCTTACGAGCCATCTGGAGGAATTTAACCAAGTCCTCCCAATTTCCTGAAAAAAAAACAACAGTTAATACATTAATATATGAATATATAGTGATGGGCTCAACAAGATAATGGCTTTTCCCTCGTCCCCTGCCCTCACCACTCTGATCAGCAGCCTGCACCACCTCCATGTAGGCAGAGGGGTCGTCGGCCTTGATGTAGGAATCGATGGCCTCCTTGACCAGGCCCTTCTGCAGCTGAGCCTTGGCCAGCTGGCTCCACACCGCCGGCTCATTGCAACGTTCTGCAAACTCGTAGGCCCGGTCCAAGTTTCCAATGTGCTCTATCAGCACCTGAGAACCAGAAGATAAACGTCACTTATGACACATGGGTTCATTTTAAGTTTTAATGTGTGTCATCATAGGTACTACTCATGTAAACATTCAGGCCAATCATTTCTGTAAGACACACAGCAAATAAGATCTAAACGTGATGCAAACAAAAATTCCCTGAGGTGACATGAGTCGACCAAAAAATTACTACATTCCCTGACTTTCAATGTCTGGAATAGACTTTATATTCTGTAATATTCCACAAATTCCATGACTAGGCACGGTGGCAGGTACGGAACAACGAATGGCTGACCTGCACGGCGGAGGTGTTGACGTCAAACTTCCTGAAGATGGCGAAGGCCTCCTCGAAGAGCTCATTGCTGATGGCGATGTTGGCGATGTCGGGGGCGTCGTAGTTGTCCAGCCTGTTGATGTACTCCATCACGCGGGTCCGGTCGGCCTTGATGGCCGTCAGGATCAACAGGTTCTGCAGGTTTCGGTGTTCACTGAACACCGAGTTGTCCAGGACAATCTTCTCCAGCAGCTCGATGAGCTCGTTGGGCAGGTCAGCCGTCATGAAGGCCTTGACCGTGACCGACACCTCCTCGGGGTCCTGGGTCTCCGACAACGCCGTCTGCACCACCTGGACGAGGCCAAGAATAGCAGGTTAACCGTGCGCCCCAAACCAGGGTGAAGCGAGCCACACTTTAAGGTTCTAATCCGATTAAATTGATTTACTAGGTCTACTGTCAGGCATGAGCAATGTCTAACACCCAGGCCACACAATGAGCAGGTTTCTAAAATGCATCTAGGTCCTAAAAGAAAGATAGTCTGTCATTTACTTTGCAACTTCACTCAAACAAATGCATACGTCAACAACAACATTGTAATGTTTCATATATGGCCTATGTTACATTATGTTATACAGAGTTAGGAGAGCAATGTTCAAGCGTGATGCTTCCTTACATGATTCCCAGTCTCTTCCTCAGTCACAGTGAGGAATACATCTTAATAGAACATTGGAATCGGAACGGTACTCTGTATATCGGCCAATGCCCAAAGTGCAGGTTTCAGTACTGAAAAATTGGTTGCTGTGGCCCAAAAAGCATTTGTTTTGACGTGAGATGCTGGTGCGCTTAGAGTGACATCTAGTGGTAGAAAGTCATACAGCGCCCTGCCGGGAACTGACCTGGTCGATGAGTGGCCGCCTGAAGGGGTTGGTCTCCAGCAGCACGCTGGCCCACAGGTCAGGGTCTTTGCGACGCACCAGGTAGCGAGACAGACTCTTGAAGAGGGAATTCTCATTGCACACCTGGAGACAGAAACACGTTAGGATTTTCTCCCTGCTGCTCTGCACACTGTTTAGTCAAGAGACGTGTTAGGAGGAGGATATTCTCCCTGCTGCTCT
>JAODLL010000006.1:3059775-3070462 GCA_026546735.1 Forbesichthys agassizii | reverse complement strand
TATATCAATGCGTGTTACTTGAAGGAAAACAGGAGGAAGAAACAGCAACTGAAAATTGCATCATCAATATAGAAGTGAAACTGATCAATGTTGCATTTGAATTTATGTAATATTGTTATTTCCTCATTAATTTGTTCCGACATAATTGAGAACAGGTGGGTGAAAGCCTGTCCTGATTACCAAACATTTTGTGTTGCTCTGGAATGATACCAAGGGGGGGGGGGGGAGACTAACTGACAAATACAAGTATGTAGCAGGTGACCCTGTAGCTTAGCAAATAGAAATCACATAGATAGGTAGATAGTTAGAACTTAATATCCTAATATTTAAGTCTAGTTATGATTACTGATCCCCTGTTCATCTTCTGCAGTAAGACTGATATTTAATGTACATTCATAGCAATAGGTATCTTTGAGAGTTGTATCCCTAATACCTCCAGTTTTCCATTTAAATTATAACAGCAACCATACCAAATATAGTCAATATAATAAAACCACCAAGGTTTTATTATATGGACTTTAAATTTGGCCATTGTCATGCCAGTAGCAACTGTTCTTTTTTTTGTAATGAACATCCAAAGGTATTTTACCTATAGATTTCAGGAAGGCCCATTGTGCCATGTGGAATTGTGTATACATTAGCATTTTATAATTTGTTAGAGATTGTGCTGTGGTAAATTAGTGTGCATCCTTTGGTAAAGGGTTTATTCTGTCTATTGTATTTTTATTGACATCCCTTAAAACCCAAAAACTAAAACAACTTTAAAAGCTTATAATCAAATCCAAATGATAATGATTATTAAATTAAATATTATTATTACTATAATATTAAATAATAACACACATAACATGTGCATGCTGTCATGCATGATACAGTAAATAACATTTATCCCTTAAGGGAGCTGCAAATATTAAATGGGAAAGGTGTAGGAATAGCAGAGCATTTACACAAACTTTATTATTTAGCTTGTGAATCATTAATTCATTTATATTTTTCTAATTTTTATTTGTATACATTTTGTTTTGAATATGTTTCCTCAACTCAAACAATGCAAGTTCTATGTACTGAACGCTGTTTCAAGGATGATGATGATGATAATAAAGGTAATTTATAACCTTTCCCATCCTGTCCCCTTCTTAAGCAATATTGCTGGATGGTATTAATCTATGTATGGAGAAAACATTTAATCACATATTTAAAAAAGTCACATAACATGCGCAATACCTTTTAATTGTTTGTGAGTGTAACTCATCCAAATAGGACCTGCATATACTGTCAATCAAGATCAAGCAAGTACATGAGGGGAAATACTACAGTTTTCTCTCCCATACTAACTAAAAACAATGTGTCACTGTCTACAAACAATGTGATTTTCCCTGCAGGTATTTCTATACACTGATGCAATCCATGGTAACATCACATGAACAAACTTAAAGAGATGGTGGCAGTAAATACATATTGTATATTCATGCACCATAGAGGCATGAGTCCATGACTATGTGTGATGAAAAAAACACAGGAAGTGTAAATGGTCTTGCCATACCAGAGCCTGAATATATGTCAAGTAAATTAGTTTATGAAAACACTACAGCCCATTCACACTACTGTACACGCATTCTATGGCACAAGGTCAAATGGGATTTTAAACTATATTATGTGCTTGAGGATTACCATATCTTGCTGTATTGTGCACATATTATTTAGAGATGTGAGATGTGACTGGTGTGAGCATTCTGTTAAGGCAGAGATGACATCTAGCCAAATATACATTACCAGAAGACTATACTACCATTCTGGACACAGCTATTTGCCAAAGGCCATCAAACCCGCAAAACATTGTCAGCTATCAGACCAGAGTGGTGTAACCTAATATAATAATGTGTGTTAAGGTATTTGTTAAGATTATGAGCTGGTTCATTTAGCTTTTGAAGCAGGAGCCCATCTTCTCAATTAGGTACGGGCCTCCACACCATCAAAATGTCAAATGACATTTATACCACTGTGACTTCTTCCCCTTCAGATATTGCTGAAGTTTTTCAGTGCCCGAATCAGACCTGGTCCATCAGTAAAAAAAAAAAAATTGCAGAGATGAGAGCCTCTGCTGGTTCAACACCTTAACTGCAACAGAATCCATTAATTCATACATTTAAGTAAAACATTTCTTTAGTAGACCTACAGTCAATTTGACATGTTTTTTACATATGCCTTTTTAACCTTTAAATGGAGTAAATAATAATGACTTTTTAACCATTTTAAATAACAGCTAGTTCCACTTGGGCACTGCACTGTCCACCTTATCTATAAGGTTTAGCCTACAGTATATTAACCATTACATTATAACATTATTAAAAGGTTAAGGTTAATGGTTATTACAAGTTCCATACAACTACTAATTTACAATAATATAATCTAGTGGTAGTAGGCTTTAGTGTATAATTTACTCAGGAATTATACTAGTTATTACCGGTACTCTGTGAACACATTGCAGCCTATAGCCTACCCTACGTTTTCTAGAACCAGAAATATCGTTCTTGTAACGCAGTAACTATTATTTATTTTCAGTAACAGTGAAAAAAGTAATACTATTACAGTAACTATTTACTAGTCTGTAACTTGATACTGCCCAACACTGATTTTGAATGTAGGCCTTGATTTGTGGCAGCGTGGATAAATCTGGATGCGTAGTATTTGTACACAGGCATTTATGGGACAGCTGCATGTGTGGGTCTTTCTGCTGGAGGTGACATTCAGTCGGTTAACGACGCCAGAAAGTAGAGAGCCGTGAAAATACATCAACATCTTAACATGGCACAAGCAGTGCAGAAAATGGTGGCGAAAGTACCAACATTGATAGGTGGTAAGTGAAATAGTTTATTTCAATATGCTGTATGCAACCGCCAATGGTGACTTTAATGAATAGTACGCAGCATTGACAGACATTTTTAAGCTAGCATTAGCTAGTACAATGGCCTCCTTAGTTAACAGTACATGGCTGCTAACTGGCTTTAGCAATACCTAATGTGATACGTTGAAACGTGTAACTTACCAATTAATAATAACAAAATAAAGACTAATACGAAGTCGTATTTCATGCTACAGTAGTATCATGCGTCAATTTCAAGCTGCATCCATTTTATAGTTAAGTACGGTACCCTACCGGTGTATAGCTTACAGTAGTTGTTGCTAGCACGGAGCATTGATGACATCTGGGTCTTCTCACCTTTAGCCGCTGTGACCTACTCCAAGCCCCGGCTAGCAACTTTCTGGCACTACGCTCGGGTGGAGCTCGTCCCTCCTTCTCCCGCTGAGATCCCCCAGGCCATTGAAGGAGCTAAACATATTATTAAAGGATTCCAGTCTGGACGACTCGGTCAAACGACAGTAAAGGTACATAGACTACATATAGCAGTTTGTGCCTCAATATAGGTGGCTAGTGATAATTAACTTTATCACTGAACGTTTCCTCCAACGTTCTTGAACTACTTTCAAAGAAGTTTAATGGGCATACAGAGTGATGCTCAGTGACATGTATGAAGTGTAGCGCATAGCATGTTTTTATAAGTGTTTGAGTATAAGTCATCACTATGTTGAACCATTACCAAATTTAAATGTTATTACATCTTTCCATTTTAAATGTATGCCGTCTCATTCTGATATAAAATGCATGGAATTCTGAAATCGAACATGTTGGGCAAAACCATTACGGCCATATCCTTCAATTGAAACAGCAGCAATATGCGCAGACATAAGTGGTTCTAGAGCCATGCAGGTTCTGCCATCATCTTGTGCATCTGTACTGTTGAAACACAACAATCTAAAGCAGTAAAACACAAATGATTGCTGCTTTGTTGTAAGCCTATATGTATGGAAGTCCATAGAGGATTAAATTCAAATGAAAATGCAATCCCAATTAATCATTACAGACTGGAAAATTGACTCAATAATACGGACGGCTATAGTTTTACAACTATATCGAAGTTATCTGGGTATTTATAACACTTATAAACATGTAAAATTTACGTTTGTATGGCGCGGTGTTCAGAGCTGTAACTCCCCCTCCGCTGCTCAATCAGGTAGGGGTCCGGTCTTCAGAAGAAATATGTGACGTCATAATCGAAAAACCCTCCTTGATGAGAGGCCTGACAGATTTAATTTTCAAGTTCAGTTTTGTCCGTAAAAATGAAATTATTTGGGATTGCATTTAAGTTTAAATTGTGTCCACTAAAATGAGGGGAATATTTTGAATTAAGTCTACTCTAAAGCGTGGAATTGTTTGACAATTAAAATGCTATTTGAGATTTCATTTGAATGTAGTCCTCTATGGACTTCCATATATATGAACTCCCTGTTTTTTAAACTGCTGTTCACGTTCATTGAACTTGTAGCAAATGTTCCACCATCCTGAGCACAGGGTTTATTTCACATGGAAACCAACAACACCCACTTAACCTGCTCCTCCCTGTTTGCTATAATTGATTGATACAAAGTTGAGCTTTATTGAATTGAAATCTGCGATGCATCGCAAGGCCCGACTGGATATTTAGGTTAAATATATGGACCTGTCAGAGAGGCCAAATCCTGTAGTATGTTGTGACAGGCAGTATTGACTACCTACGGCCAATGAGAGCGCAACATGACAATATATAACAAGATGAAAACATGGGTGAGGAGTAATAGCCTTTCTAATCATTTGAACTTAACTGAAACGCGTACCCCTTGTCGATAATGCTTCGTATCGACTTAAAACATTTCTAACTACATCAGTGGTAGGAAATATTGTGACTGAAATATGTTGAGAAATGTATCTGTGTGCTGCACATTGATCTAACTACTTTGAAATTTGTGTAGTAGTCTTAACTCTGCATTAGGTATTGACCGCTGTGCACAAAACACCCTCCCAATGCACCCTCAACCTACAACAACCCTTTTGCTTCCTATATGGAGCATTATGTGAACATCTACAGTATGCTGACTCATGTGTTAGCATTGTATGGAGCATCCAAGCTGTATTTTAGAGAGGTCCATTATACCAAACCCTTGAGTTTCCCTTGCAAAGTAGACAAAAGTAGTGATGTAAATGGGCCACTTGTCTTTTTGGCACAAAAGACCTCGTATCAATGGTAAGTAATTTTGGAGAAAGCTTGTTTAAACTTTAAAACAAGAACACCTCTCCTTTCAATGCCATATGGTGCTTCCTCAGAAGCTCCACCCCACACATTGGAAACACTCTGTGAATGCTAGGATATTGTTTTGTGCGGTTTGCTTATGCAACACTTTAAGATTACATTTTCAGCACGCACAGAACGGTAAACTAAAGTATCGCAATGATATATTTGGATATATATATATATATATATATACACACACACACTGCTTATACTACACTTTTTTAAAACTTTAACGTGATTTATTTTTTAAGGGCAGTTCTGAAATGAGTTGACTTTGTTTTAAATCTTGTTTTCCCTCACAGGATGCTTTGAGGAACGGACTGGTGGCAACTGAAGTGCTGATGTGGTTCTACATCGGAGAGTGCATCGGCAAAGGCGGCCTCGTCGGCTATGCTGTTTAAGTTTGGACTGTTGTAATTATTTGACTCTTCCTGAGCATTGTATGCTCAAATTCCTGCACCAATCTTGGGATCCAATAAATATGTTGCTTAAGAGCTATTTTGTGTTTTTGTAGTCTTAAAAAGCATGGTATACTATACTGCCCTCCAAAGGCTAACCACAGTAACTACATGTCTGCTCAAACTTGGGTTATTACTAAAAATGAACTTCACGATATCTGCTTTAACTGATAAACTAAAAATAAAAAGAAGCATAGGCTACACTTTTCACATTCCTCTAGTTCTCTCCTACAGCTACGAAAGCTTCAACACATACTGGAGGGGGGAGGACAGGGAGAATACAGACTGGCCAATTTAATGTTGGCTCTGGTATACGACTATGATTAATGGCTAGGATTTCATTAATCTCTGTGCACGTCAGAATGTTCACAGCTAACAGAAGTTACCACAAGATCTGTGGTACCAATGCAGATTGCAAGACATATATAATCAAGGCTTTGGCAGAATAGGGGTGGACAGTTGTGTAAGTGTTGCAAAATATTTAGCGTATCAGTTAAACCAATTTTTGCAGTTCAGGGAGGTGTAAAGTTTTATGTATGTTCGATGAACTGAAAAGGTGCATAGGACTGAACTACCAGTTACAAAACGTTACAAAAAGTTGGTTGTGGGATTGATAACCTTCACATTGACTAGTGATAAAGATATTGTTCTTTGCTGCTGCTGGATATTTGTGAACTTGTAAGTTGTTTATGGCTGTACATCTATGCAAGATACTTAGGAAAACAGTAGTCGTAGTAAACCAAACATTTCACATATTTCTCAATAAAAAATGAATATAAAAGAAGACCTATAGTAATATTATTTGGCAATTTATTTGTTAAAATCTGTTCTGTACTTTGTATGTAGTTGGTGAGTAACACTTGCCACACCAATGGAATACCAAATTTCTTTCAAAGATCTTTGCATAATATTTTCAAGAAGCATGTTAAATAAAATTGTTTACTAAAACTAACATTTTCAAATGTCAAATGATCGCAACCTTATATTGATAGGTTTGGGATATATAGATTGTGCCATACAGCAGAAGATCTAATGGCACTTTCTGGGAACTATGTAGCCAACTTTATTAAGCTTGCTTTCATAAGTTTAATGTTCTAAAACGTGTCTTTACATATTGGCTATTTTATCTGTGTATCCCAAGTCGAACAATAGAGGGGGCAATTGTCAATATTACAAGTATGTAAGTTCCATGGACAAACTACATGTTTGCATTTTAGAAAATTTGATTTGCTCAATTACAAATACTGAATATCAAAGCTTTGCTCAAGAATTCCAGAAATGCAATAGCAACAATGCAGATTAATATTATTTCTTACATTTCTCAAATGTATATGCAATTGTAATATTTCCTTGAACAAGCGCTTTTTCATATTTTAAAGTTACAATTTCAATCTCACTTTGTTATTGTCAAAATAGAAGCTCAGAAATTGTATTAAGAAATGTGTTCATGTGTTTGTTCTAAAAAATACTTTTGAGTAGCCTATTGCCGAGTAGCCTAACATCAAGTAATAATTAAAATAGGGTGTTTTCATACAGTTTATAACAACACAATATTTTAAATAGTTCACTTCATCATGAAACTTTAAGTAACGTGTTCTCAGTAATGTGATTATGTTGTAAATGTGTTTCAATATCCTACAAAAAGAAGTGTCATGAAAATGCTTAGGTGAAGTTATACAAAAATACATTTAGAGCTGCTTCTCAATAAGAAAAGAAATGCAGATTCATTCATTTTACATACTATAGTTAAAAACTTTAAAATACATTATTGTATAATATGAAAATTCTGACTTTCAGCACATAATACATTTTAAAGTAAGTGATATGGATCCCGTGATCACTTGAGCTGACAGATCTTGACTGTAGTTCCAACTCCAAAGCCTGGATAAAGTGGCTCAACGAATGTAGTCTGAAACTTGTGCAGGAGGCTCATGCTGCTACTGATACTGTAAAACGCGAGGACGCCTGCGTTGTGGTCGAGGTACACCCCTATTTTGGGCGAGTGGGGACCGTTGACGGTCTTGTCCACTCGGTTGTGCCAAGCGGAGTAGCCCGAGTCAGAGCACAGCAAGCTCCAGGACTTATCATTGTAGCCGAGCAGGCACAGGGAGCCTTTTCCTTTGCGGCTGATGCTCTTGTAGGCCACACCTATGGAGAACTCCCCGCTCCATTCGATCTCCCAGTAGAAGCGGCCTCCGGACAAGGCTTCTCGGCAGAGAACCTGGGCGAAGCTGTCAAACCTTTCGGGGGTGTCTCCGTACGGCTGCAGGTCTCTGGTCCTCATGACCTTTCTGTTTCCGTCGGACAGATGCAACTCCTTGTAGGCTGTGTTTGGGTCTAACCTCAGCTGGCAGAAGTCTGATGGAACAGCAGATGTTGGTATACTGTGTACATGGACAATTGTCTCGCTGGAATGTTTGGACCAATGAGGTTGGATACTTACACTTGACAAAATCAGCTCTGCTTCTGGGCTCTGGAAGTGAAACGTTGTCCACAGCAATTTCTTTGACTAGATATAAAGGATAGGATGTACAGAATGTTTTGTGAGGTGTATTACAAACAAGTACACGCCCTTGCCTTTGACCCTTTATTTGTGACATAGGAGTGTTGTTTCAGTTTGTATTGCAACTGCCATTTTTATGTGCGTGCTATACTGTATATCATATTACGTGTCTTTGAAGCAGCAATGCTTACCTCGGCTCCTTCTCTCTAATGTCCGATTTTCTGTTGTGTAGACAGGAATCTCGCTCACTGTCAGACGTAAAAATAATGCACACAGCATTAATCACCAGCAAGGTTATAGTCTTGCATGTTTATAAATAAACATGTATTTTGTTCTGGTGTCTTACACCGCTTTTAAATGGATCAGACCTGACTTGGAGATCTTCACTAGCTCCTCTCTTCCAAACTCCTCCAAGTGTTCTTTGATTTCTGCCACAGCTTTCCTGACACCGCCGAAGGAGAAGTCAGGGTTCACGGTCACCCGGGGAAAGAAGCCGTCATCAGTTGGTGTGCAGAGGTAGTTGAAGTTCTATTTAATGAAGAACACATGTCAAACAACCACATTTCATTGGACCTTTGCTTTGCTCTTAGTTATGACCTAAATAATACAGTAGGAGCAGTGAACTGTAATGGACTATTGTTCATTTTCACATAAGACCACACTCACATTCTGCAATCTCCATGCAATAACTAATATTTCATTTTCATTCCAGTATGTTTAAGTACATCTATAAATGGTACAATGTCAACAATATAAAAAGCTGTAATAGACATTAAAATGCTCCAGAGAACAAATAAATTAACCGTAGATACCGTACTACAAGCTACCAGTATAGTGCAAAGAATGTAGAAAAACAATGATAGTAATAAAAGGCTTGTTTAAAAAGTCTTTAGATGTTTTTTAAGTGTCCACAGACTCCACGGTTCTCAAGGCTAGCGGGGGAGAGTTCCAGAGCCTATAGGGGTCACTGTACCAAAAGCACGATCACCTCTTGCTTTAAAACTAGTCCTGGGGACAATAAAAGGGTTAGAGGAGGTGTGAGTTTACTACCTGAATGCATTGCACTCTCAAAACACCTTTGCATTGCTCTCCTCTCTAATGTCAAAGAAATACAGATAGCAGATCTGTGAATTATAAGTAATCTGCGCCACCTGCAGGAAATGGATGTGATCCTCGGTGCTGTAAAGCTGCTTGAGGCCAGTTTCCTTCTTCTTCAGCTCATCGATCTCCTGCTCCAGGCGCTCGATCAATGCCTCAGCCTGGCTGAACGCGGCTTTCTCATTGATGCCAATCAGCTTGGTGACCTCTGACCTCATTCTCTCAATGGAGCGAATCATTTCCTCAAACATCTTCTGGCTCTCCAACATGGCTCTCTGGGCTGAGCTCTGGACAATAGATAATAGGACGTTACTCGTTTGCAGTGGGGGTCGCAGCTACGAAACAATATGGGCTACACGGATGGGTCCACTTTCTTCAATAATAATGTATTGTTTTCTACAATAAGATGATAAAATCATGATACAGACTATACAGTTTCAATCATATAGCAGAAGGGTTTGAGGGTATTCTAAATAGCTGAAATAGGAAAAGTCACTATTTCCACATGGAGTCCTTACTTTCAACGAGTCCACAGATGTTCTCAGTTCTTCCAGTTCCTTCATTCTCTCCTGGCATTTTTGCCTAATCTCAGATTGGGACACTCCCAGGAGTTTCTGTTAATGAAATTATAGTATATCAGCACACTTAAAAGTATAGTCAGCTATATAGCAAGCTAAATGTAAGCTAATACTCATTTAATCAAATTCACCAATATATCTCCTCACATTTCGCTATCTTAACCTTCTCTGTGTGCGTTGAAAAAATAATATGATACTTCTACACAACCATGGTGCCGTAAAAAGTAACATAAAGCACCACTCACATCAAAGCCGTAATACTGTGCTTTGCTTCACAATTTGTTTCGATGTGTCGGGCGGGGCCGCGAAGGAGAATTACGTTCTCAAGAATGACGTACTGTGCCTTTAACTGTCTATTTCACAGTATCTTAGTTGTGCATTTAGTCTGCCTTCTATCTTTAATCAATTGTACAATATGTTAGTTTTTCAAATATGGACATTTTTTATAATCTTATTTCTTAAATAAGGTATCCTCAAATTAGTTTCATTACTTCTATAAATGTATTATTATGGTTTACGTGATTACATTCCTCCCCGCTTCACTTTTAAGATTGTTTTTCATAGCAGGATTAGTTCTGTATGTCCAATAAACCCAGAATTCTTCTTTGTATAGTTAGCTTTTTATCTTGAGAAAGAGAGAGGAATGAGAGGGGAGAGCTGTAATGGAATCTTGGCCACGCCAGGAATGTGAAACTACCGCTGTCTGACTTTGAAAGAGATCATTCAAGGTGCATGCAGTACTGCCATACAGAACACAGGGCTACTAATTCAGTTTTTACTAAAGACCACCGACCCATTCTTCAAGATAAGCTTGAGGAATGTGGAGAATCCAGGGAGAGGGGGGGAAATGTAGGGGGGGGGGGTTGGGGGGGGGGGGGGTTA
>JAODLL010000006.1:3014288-3032470 GCA_026546735.1 Forbesichthys agassizii | reverse complement strand
TAGCGCCTATAATTCTATAGAAAACTATCACCATTGATTTGACTGTGTTCAACATTAAGAGGCTGCCGAATGTGGCCGATCTACACAAATCTGGCCAATTGAATTTGTAATTGAATAGACCTGGTCTAGGCTACTGCTAGTTTTGTGGGCTATCAGCAAGACCCTGTTACATCACTCTTCGAAGACACGCCTTTTTGGGTGGTGACACAATCGAGAGAAAGTGCTCGGAGGGGGAGGGGTGTCCCGTCGGCAAGCTCAGACAGCAGGCAGCAGCTGCAGCAAGAGGACCTGGTGCCGTTACATTGCGTTATAAAATACATATTGCGATTTAGCTCGAAAACATAGAATACCGTTACATAAACGCCATTCAAAATGGTAGACCGCGAGCAGCTGGTGCAGAAAGCAAGGCTGGCCGAGCAGGCAGAGAGATATGATGATATGGCAGCTGCCATGAAATCGGTAAGTAGGCTACCTCTGCAATCATATTATATTCATATTTTTTATTTTGAATATACACATTGATGTAGGCTATGTGTTGTAGACTATTGTTATAAACGTGAACATAATGGACAATTTAATACAGAGCTAATACAGAGCTATGGAGTCAGCCAGGACACAGCATGATAGATATAATCGACAGAGCCAGAATAAAATGGTGTATGAAAGTTATGATTAAAGAGTGCATGTATTAGGACCCCATTATTGTGGACACTAGATTTTGTTACAAATACAGATGTTTTAACCATCATTTTGAAGCAAGGCCCATAAAGCCTATGTTAACATTCGGCGTGTGGTTTGGTCATATTGAGTTTGCTATAGTCTTGACATTTCCCGATCAGATTTCTGTTGAAAAATACGAACGAGACGACGAAATAAGGCATTTTATTCGGCGTGGACTGCAGTGGACTGTTGCCTGAGGAGCAAATGCGGACTGTTTGATCTTGGGGCGGTGCCTTTGCGAAGCTTCGTTTTAAACGAACAGCAGTCTGCTTGGCTATGAAATGGTGGAAATCAAGTGTAAAATCAATATTGTCTTGATTATACCTGATACCAATCTGTTTCATCTGAATAAAGTAGCAGGGAAGGTGGTGATTCGGGCCAGGCAGTAGTAGCCGATAATATCCCATCAAATGACCAGAGGACGAGGAACTGGTACCATGATGAGAGTGACAGCTTGTGGTGCTGATCGCAATCCAGTTGCGGTTATGAAAGTCGACATTTTTCGACTTTATGAAATCAGAATATTTTAGAACGAATAGTAAACATGATGCTATAGGATATATCTCAAACGTGCGTTATTGGTGCATTAGTGAAATGCTGGCTGAAGATTGATCGCGATCGACTTGCGCTACATCACCATAAAATATGAGCCTCCTTTAAACGTGGGCGTTGGTGGTAAGCAACTCTCGAGAACGTTCTTTGGATGTCATTATGTGGTCAGTTGGAAAAGTCGCTTTTCGCACAAATGCGGAGTGATGGAGTGACTGATCGACGCGATGATGTCCGACTCCTCGACCTCTTTCGGTAATACGGCAGGCACCCACACGAGGCGTGTCGCAGCATCTGCCAAGATGCATCAGGGCCACCGTAGTGCACCATTTCAGTTCTAACATTTAATCACAGATTCCAATATTGGGCTGCACCTGACAACGTCACAATTAGCAGCAAGATCATAGTATGGTATCAAATCGAGACACTGACAATGAAAATTGACAGCACATTTGTATCTAAGTGGATGTTATTTTCTAATTTACATATCATGTAAATTATGTCTGTATGAGAACTTGTATTATAGCGCAGTTGAATTTAATTTAAGAAATTCGGTGCATCCATTTGACTTTCCATAAATCACAGTCACATATACAAGTAAGCTTTTGAAGACGGCCAGTGTGTGTAAAAGCATGCTACTGCTGCTATACAGTATAGGACCAGGTGGTGCAAATGTGAGAGGGCGCTTGGCTCCACCCCCCAGATTTATGCCGAGTCAGAGAGGGCAGCCCCTCACCCAGTAACCCTCTCTGCAGCAGCGGGCAGTGGGGTGTGTCTGCTGCCTCGCCCATTAGTCGAGGGGATTCCCTTGGCCACTGCAGGCATGGTAACTGCCCAGTGGCAACTGAATCAACTGACCAAAATGACAAGAAAAGAATTGCACAATACACATACAGCAAATACAAGTCAAATCTAAAGTAGGTTAACAGTGTGGTAGTATTGGTAAGTATTGCTGTTAATGGTCTATAGTGTCTCATTGTGGTTGTTAAAATATAATTTAGTTCTTATTCTGTGGTTACACAACCCTAACAAAACAATAATGCACATCATTTTGAAGAAAATAAATGTTTGAGCACAGCTCCAGATGGTTGATAGTGTCATAGAGAAAAGAGTGTTGCTGGCACTGGGTTTGATCCATGACATGCCCGCCCATACATACAGTAGGCCTACTGTACCTTTAAGCATCCAGATGACTAACCCATACATGTACCTGCTCCTTAATGCTGTACTTGTGTTTATTAACTAAGTGACTCACCGAGTGACTTTGGGCAAATGCTGCTGACATGCGACATTTGCTTAGCCATCAAGCCATCAAGCACAAATTGCAGTAATTGACACCTTTCATTATCATGTCACAGTTTGCGAGAATTGTTATTTCAATGATATGATTAATTTGTGAACCCTGCTGAAAATCTAAAGTGTATCCCAATCCCACAGTGTTACTACCAAATGTGAGCAATGACTAGTTTAAAAGTATAATATAGTGAAGTTTATAAATTGTATGTTTATGGTGTAAAGCTAAATATAAAATATATATTATATACCAACATGTTTCACTATATCTTCACCTAAATGTTTTTATTTATTTATTCTTTGTGCATGATTATTTTGACATATGTTATATGCAGGCTTTCTATCTATATAGATTATCACTTAATAAAAGAGTTGCATGATTGATCAATGAAAATTATGGGAAATATGTTTAAATTACATTTGATCTGTGATTACATTAGATGTATACTAGTAAATAAACCATACATTTTATTTCATAGGCTAGGTAGAAAACTATATACAGTATTCATACAGTTTTCATATTTCTTTTTATATTTTGAGTTACTGCAAAGCATTATGGGACAGTTCTCTAGTTTGTCCATGGATGCCCACTTAAAATCGTTGATTATCTGCAGACCTATATAGTTAACGTTATGCTGACGCCTCTGTGAAAAGGCTCCGTTATTCACAGAACTCATGTGACCCACATAATACAGGCAAGCCTGCATTATGTGGGTCTGCTGTAGTGAGTGAGTGAGTTTAGAGGGACACGTCATGTTGTTACTCTGCAGTAACCATAGTTAAAAGTGCTCCACTTCTGCTTTATAATTAGCTCCTTTATAACCTACCCAGGCCACACTATCAGCAGCAGGTTTCTAAAATGCATCTAAGTCCTAAAATAGAGATTGGCTGTCATTTACTTTGCAACTTAACTTAAAAGTTAATTTAACACTGGAATCTGATCGGTACTCGGCATCGGCCATTACCAAAAGTCTGGGACTGAAAAATCTGGATTGTGCCATCCCTTGTTGAAATTACATTTTACATTACACAAATATTTAGTTTTAGAGTTTTTAGAAGCTGACAGGGCACGGCACTTCTACACTAATCTCTACTCCTCCCCCTGTAGTATGCCCATAGTTGTACGTATGCTCTTCCATCCATCCATCCATCCATCATCTTGACCGCTAATAGGCCCTTTCATTCAGCTGTGCTTTAAACAGTGAGCTTAATGTGTTGTCCTGGCAGGACTATCAGATACATTATATACTGTACAAGACAGACCACTTAAACCATTTTGAATATCTATGGGATAAATCCTTGCTTAAGATGGCGGTTGTATGCATATCCCGCCCCTCCTCCCAAAGACCAAATCATCTGCTTTATAATGGCCAAACCTTTTGCTGTAGCTATTAAGACAGTTATGGCTCTCTCAACCATTTGTTTACTACTGTAAGGGCCTGATCTTGCTATGCTGGAAACCCTGCCCAGAGATTACACCGGAGGCTGCCGAGTGGCAAGACTGGTCTATAAGGACCTTGGTACAGTAAAGTGCAATGTACCATTATTATTATTATTATCACATTTTTGCCTTTTTTTTTTTTTTACATTTGTGTTCAAATAATAATACTGTAAATGCCCAATTTAGCTTTTTTATTTTATGGCTTCACTATGCAGTGTTATTCTTTTTGCTAGTATTACTTGCTAGTTTGTAGATAAAGAATGTTATACTAAAGAGATTTGTATCTACCTACCTAATCATGAGATGACTAGTTTTCAAGAATTTGGAAATGATTGAGACTGGATGGAGTCTCATGCAGTAAGAGCCCAGTTGGTAGCATCATGTTCAATTTAACACGTTTGATTTTAAATGATCTAAAGCTATCTCAAAATATACAAAGCCTTCATTAAAAAGCTATCCAATAGTATTTAGTTCAACCTAAACTGGCTCATTGCTTTTAGCACATTCTTCAAAATGCTCAGCTTAGTTATGCTAAGGATAAATCATGTGTTACTGACCCTTTGATGGCCTGCTGCCTCATACTGTGCCTCACACCCATAGCTAGGAGAGGCTGGTTTACTGTAACCTCCATGCCACTGAACATGAGCAATGCAGTGATTCATTATTGTACAGTCATAATATTAGCCAATACCCAAAGCTGTCATGGGAACTCATTCAAATATACAATCATAGGCGTGGATGAAGAGATATTGTTGTGAGAATAAAAAAGGAACAACCTAGGAATAACCTATAGGGGGAGCAGTAGAGTCTAGGTGTTCAACTCCGCGCCAGAAGGCTCTGTGAGACTCCGGTGGTAGTCTCACAGGTGGTAGGCTTACAGGGGTCTCTGCATCAGAAGTTCAGTACGGAGTTGCCAATGTGACGTAGTGCTAATGGACGGAATAGGCTGAGACTACTCCAATGTTAACCTTCCTGTAAGCATCCTTAATGCCGGGCACACACTACAGGATAATTTGCCTGAGGGTGCAGTCACACATACGCAAATTAAAAACTGTGCAAACTGGGCCCATTTATGATGCCGGTCTGCAAAGCCCTGATTTGTTGATGGTTCTACTGATCGATAGGATATGTTAAGAATGTTTTTGATTGATCGGAGCCTCAGCAAGCCTCACCTAACCATCGCAAATATTAAACATATTGTGTACATTTTGGCGTATGGTTCAAAAGGGTTGGACTTACTTTCTTAAATTATTCATGGGTGTGTTTTGGACGCAACATACGATAAAACAATACAAGCTTCATTTCCCATTCCCTTTGAAAAACCAGGCGCGCTTGCATCATAGGCAGATTGATATTATTCCGGCAGGTTTGTGAAAGTGGCGAGCAGACGAGATTCCTAAAATATGTTTATGTTGTTACACACTAATGTAACAAAATGTGGAAAAAGTTTTTTTGAACAAGGCCGTAAACATGTACATCTTTGCTGTAAAGCTGGGACATATTAAAATTACATGAGGATTGACTCCCTTTAGAGCTTTTCTCAAGTGGCCATTTGCGGAACTGCAGTTCCTCATAGGATGCTGATTGGTCCAAACCACTGGTGGTTTGGCCACAAGCACATCAATTGACATAAGCTTAGCAAGATGGATTCGCGTGTGTTTGTGTTCGTGATCTTGCCAGCTGCCTCAAGGTAAGGAAAATGTCTTAATTGGACATTTTCATAATAAGCTGTGATAGAAATTCTGAAAAATAATGACATATTTATATATAATGTAATAAATGATTAAATATCAATATTATATAACACTATTACTTTTACACTTTTATAACGCAGTGTAAATATAAAGTCTCTTCCATAACTGCTTCGACCCTCTGAGTGATGAACGTTTTTGTTCACTTTATTTAGACACGCATTGTAATGGGAAAAAAAAGTGTGATTGAAGGTTATACCACTTGCCACCCTTTCTAATCCATGTACATACACACTCCCATGCAAGCTCCACTCTCAGCACTCAGGCAGCTTCCATTCACAGTGTTCCTGACGTAGCACACAGTGTCTTCGTGCAGCGAAGCCAGAGAAAGTGCAGAGGTCATGAGTTCAAGATAGACTGGAATGGATACAAGGGAGCCAAACCAAGGGCGTAAGAAAACATGGCAAATAGATGGGAAACCTGGAGTTGGGGGGGTTAGCCTCACGACTCGCGAGACCATCCTGATCCCGCAAGCTTCAGTTTTTACTTCACCACGAGGATCACTCTGGAACACCTTAGTGCAAAGGCATTTGTCAGGCGAATCAGCGGATGGCTGAAGTTTGTTCCAAGATGACGACATCAGCGCATGCCTTACGTTTTGCTTTCCACTGGCTCTTTAGCGGATTTCTAACTGACTGGGTTAGATAAAGGCAGGTAGTCCAGTAATATATAAGGACGTTTGATTGTATAAGCATAACTTTTATGTCAAATGCTTTTTAATTGAGGGGTTCCAGACTGATTACTTGCGGCTAAATGAAATTGATGCTCACAAAATCAGTATGGCCTTATGAGGCTATTGGGGTGAAAATATATTGAAACAGGCTGTTTTTATTATTAATGAAATATACTGCATGTGTAATTGTTTTATTTTATTAAAGAATACTACTAAGAAAACATTGTAAAAGGAAACATACCGGTATACAGTTAAATATAGTTATATACTGCATGTATACATTCATTATACACCTTTAGTACTGTAATTTGTCTCTCCGAGCCCCATTTACATGTAACTTAACCCCAGCTCTGAGCCAGACTCCAACCATTGCACAACTTTGAAAAACATAGTTTTAGGAGCTGACTGAGGTGAGGGGCATTGACATCAAGCAGACCAAAAGTACGGACGTAAACCAGCACCAGGACCGTGGGAGATTTTAAACAGATATGACGTGTATCTGTCCTGTATTTTTAAAACATTTTGACAGTATTAACACCAAAAACTCATCCTCGGCCAGTCCTATATAGTTTGTATAATTAAAAAAAAACAAAAAAAAACACAATTCAGGGTGCAGTTACTCTTTAAATCCAACAATAGATCATGACACCCTTTGACATTTGTTTCTGTACTGGACAGTACAGTCAGTTGGACACAGGAAATTAAGAGGTTTATGTACTTGTATCAGGTAATGAGTTCCTGCAGTAATGGACACTTCTTTGGGCTCTGCTATGCCACTGTTAACAAACCTATGCCTAGGGATTTACTCTCAGCAGAAAAAATAACAATATAACAAACAAAATAATAATAAAAATAAAGTTAACCTATGAAACAGAAGCAAACCACAACGTAAGCAATGCGGTACAGTACACTTTTTAATTGTTCCAGTCATCAATCTATCTGCCCATTCATTTGTCTTATATTTTACTCCTGTGGACATTAATGGCCATGCAGAGAGCTACATTTGATTGGCATTGTTTGTATTATCACAGTTGTTTTGAAGTTGACAGTCTTGTGTATGGACGAGAGAGCAGTTGATGAGTTTATGTGTAGACAGAGCGCTATTGTAAGCCCTACACCACAGCTTCCGTCAGAGCTTTCTGCACTGCAGGCTTCTTAATCAAAGGCAGCCGTGTTATTCTAACAGGGTCAGATGTAACCTCCATTTGGGGAGCCGTACATTGAAATTGTTTGTAAAGGTGCTTAGAAAATACTTAGCAGTTGATTAAACAATCTGTTTGTTTTCACTGTCGGCACACCAAAGCCACGCCCGTATAGCTATCAATACCACACTGATTGCTAAGTTCAGTTGCTACTCGGACACATTCAAAATAATTTCTAGGCTTTCCAGATTTTAATGAAGAAATTAAACTGAAGCTTGTGCGATCAGGATGGTCTCGCAAGGCTAGGTCAGTGGTTGTTTTACACAAATAATAATTTGGCTGTGTTGTACAGCCATATACACCTGCTTTTATTGTTTGTTTTGACATCAGCATTGGCAGTTTAACCGTTTTGCTTTATTTATAGTGTAGTCATTTTTATGGTAGTTGTAAACTGACTTCAAAGAAAACATATTTCTTATTGATGACTTGATAAGGGTGTGGTTATTATTTGTTTCTTCATAAAGTGTTATTTAGTAGTGTTACTAGGGGTTTACTTTCAAATGTATTCAGCGGGCAGGATAGGGTAGTAGGATACAGGACTGTATTCACTGTGAGTCGCCCGCTAATGGACAGCAATTGTCATTGTATCTTATTGTCAAGGTGCATTGAGTCCGACGTTAGTCATCTAGAAGGTGTGAGATATGGAATGGCCCATTCCCCACTTGAGAGGGAGCTATTATCGCATTAGCCCCACCCACACTTTCAGCAGTTTGGGGCCAATGTCTCCAGCAGAGATAGTCTGGCTCCCGAAAACAAAGCAGATTTTGCTGTCTCCATGGAAACAACAGATTGCATGATACAGTATATTGCTCTTTGCCCTGCCTGTTACAGTGCACGTAAGCTTGCTAGGTTTAGCTTGATGTGGGTAGGGAGGTAGAGCAAAACAGTTGCGTTGACATTGTTATACTGTGTAAAAGCATAGTGACTGGTAGGTGGATATCGAGGCTAGCCTGGTGAAAAGCGTGTCAGTTATTTTGTGATGCAGCATGATTGATTATTCGTGTTTTTGTGTTGTAGACATATTGAGGAAAAGCATTAATAGGCTAAATAATTATGTTTGAAAGAACGTAAGCTGTTTGTTGCGTAACCACTGGAATTATGACAGAGTGTCTACTTGTCCCCAAGTAAAATACTCACACCCAGCCTACTCCCTCTAACTTCTAAAGATCTGAATAATCTCCAAAACAATCGCTGGTAGATAAGATCATGAGACAATATGAAGGCAGTTATTTTCTCTGTTACTTTTTACAGTTTTACAGTTTACAGAGACACATGGGTTGTGATTATCTGGTTACTGGAAACACACTCAAAGTAGTCTAGTACTCTAGTATTATGACTGGCAATCACTGGACTTCAATGCACATTCAAGACTGGATTTAGATTACATTTAAACTACAAAAAGTCCTGGGGCCTTTTTGCCAAGAAGCAAGGTGTTAAAAGAAGATTTATTAAATCAACATTAATTTGACCATTTTAGAAATGGGATTTAATCTCTTACATTTTAACTACATCAAATCACCTCTTTTGTTAAGTATGGCATTTAGTTAAAGCATTGTAGTACGGAGGTATTTGGAGTGAATACCCAGGGCCCAAGCCTGAATTCAATTCTGCACCGAAAGAAAGGAAAGACATTATAGTCAGAAAGGTCTGCAAAGATACCTCTGAGTCCCACCCGGGCATAAATGATTAAATCCTCCAGCCAGCCGGACCAAACAATACAATGCAAAACAAAACATGCTTTCACAGCTGAAAGAAGCCAATCGGTGGTAACGCCAGGCAATGACGTCAGCTTGCTGTTGGGGTGGCACACCATGCTGGTTGCTATGGTAGTCACTCGGAGGGCAGTGGAGCTCTGTCTTTACATCTATGACAGCATTCAGACCAAACCTAATAAGGGGTACAGTGTTCTCACTGTCCGTCAGCTGGACCATGACGCACCCTGTGCTACTGTACCGACATTACATTCTACATTCGACTAATGTAAACATTGTTAGCTATAACTGGTGCTGTCCACCCTCCGCATCTAAGCAAAGACGCACTGGCGCTTGCTAACCAATGTTGCATAGTTGAAAATAATAAACATCCAGAATAGAATGAACATGAAAGAAAAATTAAATGTCATGCAGAGTATTAATGACATTTTTTTGGTCTTTTCTAAAATTAGAAATAGGATTATAATACTGTATTTACAAATCATGTCTGATCCCTGCAGATATAGCAGATGCTATACCGCTATAATGAGATGTGAGAGACGGTCTCTAGCAAGTGCAGAGCGCTGTGCCTTTCCTCGCTGTGAACTGGTACTGTAAACGTTGGCATGGCAGCAATCGGCAAACAAAGCATCCCCTCATGAAGCGTTCAACACAAACAAGAGGCTACCGAGGTGGAAATGGACTCGATATAATGTGTGATGTGCTTTCTCTCTCTCTCTCCCTCTCTCTCTCTCAGGTGACGGAGCTGAACGAGGCGCTGTCCAACGAGGAGAGAAACCTGCTCTCCGTGGCCTACAAGAACGTGGTGGGAGCCCGGCGCTCGTCCTGGCGAGTCATCTCCAGCATCGAGCAGAAGACGTCGGCCGACGGCAACGAGAAAAAGATCGAGATGGTGCGCGCCTACAGGGAGAAGATCGAGAAGGAGCTGGAGGCCGTTTGCCAAGACGTCCTTAACCTGCTGGACAACTTCCTGATCAAGAACTGCAACGAGACGCAGCACGAGAGCAAGGTGTTCTACCTGAAGATGAAGGGCGACTACTACCGCTACCTGGCCGAGGTGGCCACGGGCGAGAAGAGGGCCACGGTGGTGGAGTTGTCGGAGAAGTCCTACAGCGAGGCGCACGAGATCAGCAAGGAGCACATGCAGCCCACCCACCCCATCCGCCTCGGCCTGGCCCTCAACTACTCGGTGTTCTACTACGAGATCCAGAACGCCCCCGAGCAGGCCTGCCACCTGGCCAAGACGGCCTTCGACGACGCCATCGCCGAGCTGGACACCCTCAACGAGGACTCCTACAAAGACTCCACCCTCATCATGCAGCTGCTACGAGACAACCTGACGCTTTGGACGAGCGACCAGCAGGACGACGAGGCCGGCGAAGGCAACAACTAAAGCACCCAGGATCCCCCGGCTCCACCCGTTCCGCCAAAACACACAACACGCGCGCTCACAACTGACGACGACAAAATATTAATAATGATAATAGCTAAAAGTTTGTAGCGATTAAAAAGGGGTGTCAGTGGAACATCGGCAGCCACTTTCGCTGGTGGTATGCCGACTATGGCTACTGTTTATTTTTCCACAAATTAAAAGTGAAAAAAAAGGAATAGCAGGGATCAGGGAGTTTTTGTTTGTAAAATTACGTATGATCAACAAAAAAAGCAACGAATGAAAGCCCGCCTTGATAGCCTCTGCAGCATTTGCCAAAATACCACTTAGATGAGGAGGTATATATTCATCTCAGTGTGGCTATTAGGTGACGGTACCTTCACAGTGGCATAGACTGTTCTTATCGAGCAAATGAGACTGAGATGTCTTATTGAGGTGAGGGAGGAGCGTTCAAACGTCAAGTTCAACGTTTGAGTAACAAGAAAATTTAAAGTAACCTTGAATGTCATCGCCTTGCTCCTAATGAGAAGGGAGCAGGCGATAAAGAGGAATTGGGTTGCTGAGACAAAGGCTGGGTTTCAGAGGTGTTACAACATCAAGTAACCACAGAACGTACCCACACAGAATTTAGGTGCACTGCGCTATGTATGGTCCTTGAGTGGAAAGCAGGTCGTCTTGTTGTCGAACATGCATCATATAAATCCTGTTTTGTTTGCTTTGTGTCAGCTATGTGTCCAGCTCAGTCACAAAGTCATAATGTAACCAAAATATAGATTAATCAAGTAACACTTAGTGCAAAATCGTCCCTCTCATGTGAATATGTGCTTTATTAAATAAATTAACTGTTGTCGGGCACTTGATTCTTAATGTCAGTATTGTTGTTACTATTACGGTTTTATTGGCTCCTTATATGTTTGTAGAAATGTTATTGATTCAAATTGAAATCCAAACTTAAAGAATACAATTGACTCAATTACCCAAAAGAGAAGGATCAAAGGGAAAAAGTATTAAGACAACAAATGTGAGCCTTTTCATAACAACTGTTCTGAAACGTGACGGCGTGGAACGTGACTACGTACTTGATTAAAGAATTAAGTATTATTTATGGACAGAGCACATGCAATGTTAAATGGAAGATCTAAAAGCAGATTTGGGGTTTGTGGATTTTCTTTGTGTTAAGTTTCTTACTGGTCAAGAAATGCACTTGCCTATTATACTGTTTCTTCAGTGTAAAATGATAACTGCTCCAATATTCTCCATAATATTGTGCATGCTGGTGATGTATTTACACAGTAGCTTGAATTTATTAACATATACTGTAGATGTAATGTATTCATATGAACATGAAATTGCTAGACTTTAATCAGATTATTTTCTTTTTTTTTTCTTCCTTTTGGATTGTTAGCTAAGACTTCTATTAATCTGTGTTAATTTACTCAATTTGCTGAAGTAATACGCTATACCAAAACAGCTATTGTTACCAATAAATTGATCTGTTATGGACATTGTTATGGTGACATGCAATTTTTGGTTCACGTAGTTAAAGAAGAAACTGATTTATCTGCTGTGATTTAGCTGACATTATTTAGTTATAACATATTGATAGCATTATTGAAGTGTACAGGTACAGTGCACACACACACACACACACACACACAATCAAATACACAAACACACAATTAACATTTCCACAGTATAGACATGCTCTAATTGCTGGGTGATAAGACTAATTGATACACATTGTCATGTTACTGTAAAATAGAGAAGCAGTTGTTTTATAATATGTAAGACCCAAGTTAAGAGCTGCAACAGAATAATTGCTGTCTCTAGATGGAGCCATTACAATACCACCAGTAACCATTTGTGTTTATGAGAAACTTTAAAAAAGTAATTATTTTGATAGACTCTTAAACTGGATATATCATACTATATCTACTGTACTAGAGTATAGCCTACGTTTCTCTTTTTTCATCACACTGAACATTTGTTGATTAACTCTGTTTACGGATGTTAAGGCGATTTAAAAGGTAACACCCAGAGCCGATTTGTAGTGCAGCCCCTCTGTAGGCTACATTATACAATATTAACGTTTGAGAGGATTTATGTCACAAGGGTGGTGCTATTGAGCAGCTATCGCACGGGAGGGGATCAATTCTGCAAATAGTTGCACACATCCAGGGAGTTTTTCTGGTAGGGGATGCAGTTTCACCATGCCACCGTGATGTTAAACCGCTGCTACAGTATAGCTAATAGCTAACAAAGCTACTCACCCATTCGTATCGCGGGGAGCTGTAAGCAGAAGAGAAGCAGCGTCATATTTGAATGAGAGGTTTCAGCGTAGTGTGCTTGGTCTAGACGAGACACAAGTCAGAATCAGTCAGTGAAGTGGCAGCAGGTGGTCCGAACAACCTCTTCCATAGCAAATGCACCCCTCCCCCCTACAGCGTCAATGCATGCAACACCCCCCTCACCCGTTCTTCACTGTAGTAAACACACATTTGTTGAAACGATATACTTACATTTTCAACTGATGTCATTACATAAATATAAAATCTACAGACATACCTACAGTGACCGCGTTGACTTTTGCCATCTTGAAATTGCATGGGCTATTATGTATCTGACAGCAACAAACTTAAACAAGCATCTACATTATTGTTTAATTTAGCTCAAGTGCCATGTCTTTTAACATCCCAGACCCACCATGGTCATGCAATTCCAGTTTCAACAACACAGGAAGACCTACAGTACAACTTTAATGTTTGGTTATTGTGTGTAATGTCCAGTGTTCTGGGCATTAGGAGCCAGTTAACATTTCACTTTGACACAGCCAATGCCTTCCAATGCTGTGATTTTGCAATGCGTATATAGAAATATACATTACCTGCTTTTAATTATGAAACTTTTTTCAGTTTACCACTAAGATTTTAATGAAGGAGATAAATATGAGTTATTGTGTTGGACATCTGCCAGAGCACCTTCTGAGGATTAAATGAAACGCTATGGCTGAAAGGCTGAATGGCTCAATATAAATTCACAGGAATAAAGTAAACTTTATCAGATTGAACAAAACGTTGTACAATCTGATATAGCTTTTGCATATACACACTTAACAATATTAACAATGTAAAACAATGCTTCTTTCTGTTGCAGTCTTTGTCTAAAAAAATTGCGGCGGTCCGGTTTGAGGCCTTATTGGAGATCAAACTGGACTCTCCAGGCAAGTTCCTCACCACACATGGAACTTTTCCGAGTAAAGAAATATTTGGATTGCTTCTGCATTGATGGGGATTTCCGTGAATAATTTAGGCCTCTACTACATTAAACTGGGAGGAAATGGTGAAATGCTAAGTGGTTTTTAGAGACGGTTTTCTTGACTTGGTTCTGTCTGCTTGACTGCTATTGCCTTTGAAATGGAACACCCACTAAGACCTCTATATTAGATTAAAGCATTACACCCTCAATTTATTCCTGTGACTTTATAGTCAGCCTTTCAGCCATACCGTTAAATGTAATCCTCATCAGCTGCACTGGCAGATGTCCAACACAATACTGTAAATTGCTCACTGTCTCACATCCTTATTAGATGTTTAAGAGTTTTATATCAAGGACCAGCACCAAATCAGGTGAACCCTGTGCAGTAATGAGGTCCCACATGTATGCTGTACTGTTACATGAATGGTACCTGTAGCCGAGCACTGTAGGTGTACTCCTCAGAACAGCTACAGTGCAGCATAGATCCAGGAGCGAGTGTTGATCAGCTGTAAGTCTACACAGTGCGCTGCTGTAAGCACTGCAGAGCACTCTATCATTAGACCTCCCCTGTAGATCTGGAGACCAGAGTAGAGTTATGTGCATTAACAAGTGGCCATGCTGCCTGTCGGACTGCAGGGGGATTTGGGGGGGGGGGGGGGTTATTAAAACAACTGACCAAGGCATACATGGTAATAGGCTACTGCCATCACTGTTTCCCCTGCTGTGGGGTTTGGTTGGTTTAAGATTTATAGACTTTACATGTATTATATGGCTATTTTATAACTTAAAGCCGACTACTGCACGTTTGAATTGTTTTAGGGCTAAAATGCTCAAAGTATTTGTATACAAATATATTTCCAGGAGGTTTTACACTTCGACTCTCCCACTTATGTGGAGGAATGATGCGGAAGTGATGTAGCTGTTTATGTAACACACATGAAGACATTGTGATATCGTGCAGCGCATGGTGCAGAGTTAATCCAAGGTGTCCTTTGTATTTCACCGTGACACTGTAATACCATACTCTTACTCTGACATATAATGGTGCTGGTCGCACCCAGAATGCCTGAAGGCAGAAACACATTTCTTCTATATAAGCATCTTATTTCAGAGGCAAGCACAACCTTGGTGTTTAAATATCTTGCTTCATGAGGATGTTTTGGAGTGTGCAGTATTTCTTTTTTAATAAAAATGACACATTAATACAGATTGTGCAGTGTATGTAATCTGTATTATCAACCATGTATAACCTAATAATGTTACATAACATATAATAGGTTATATATTGCCAATCTACAGTATTGAGGCTTCAGTATGCGCACTAAAACATTTTCTGAACTATACATTGTCTCTTAGTCTCATTTGTCATTACAAACCTTGTATGGAGCAAATGCTTCAAATGAACCACCAACAATCCATCTGGGTATGAATAATTTAACGGGCATTGTGTAAGCATGCAATTGGGGACAATCTATCACATTCTTCTGGCCAGATATACAATATGTGTATATTTAACAGGCCTACTTGGCCCTACTCAAGAAACAAGTATTGTATCAACACCTGTTAACGGACCTGCTCATGATAACAATTTTAAATGAGAACTTGGCGTTGTCATTATTGTCATAAATCAAGTGTTCCTACTTGCCTAATAAATACTGTATACCACTTCATTTTAGCAGCATCAGTTAGCTAGTTTACACTAATGTAAATATATACCAATCAAATGTTAACATAAGCAGACAAGAATAACACAAAAGAGTAATGTAGTTCCTTCTTTATTCTCTGTGAATGGCTGGATTGAGCTTCCAAGGAATAACACCAGACTTTTCCTGTTCCCAGGCTAAAAGGAAGAAATTGCTCCGCAGTCAGGAGAAAGAGGCTTTGTTGTGGGAACTCTGATTCTATTATCAGCGCTGTATATGATGCTGTAGGGCCTTGAGCTTGGGATCTACTGCCTACACTGGCCGGCACTTACTGTAATAATAGGAATGAGGAAAACATGGCTTAGTGTGTGAGTGCTGTAGGTCTGAGAGAAACGAGAGCGACCTGCAGATTGTGGGAAGGCCTAACTGGAAATGTGCGGGATTAATTTGAAGGCTCCATCTGTAGCCGAGGGAGCAGGCATGTTTACACAGCACACACAGGTCATCATCAGAGGCATGGGGATGAGGGATCCCTGGGTTTTCTCTCCTGATGAGCCTGACACAGGAAGTCCATGTCTGACTGACAGAGCTTACATTCAAGGCCGGTACAGCAGCACTCGTTGCCCTGCTGCTCTAAACCGCATATGCAAACGTATGTGAAGGGTATTTAAAGGTATTGCTGAGTGTTTATGTCTACTGTGTGTGTGTGTGTGTCTATGCGCGGGACTCTTTCAGTGCTTGTCCTTTGCGACCACGTCTGTTTTGTTGCCCATGGTGACGGGGATGGTGACCTCAGCGGTCTCTATGGCCGGTGTGGCGAGAGGAGCCTCCACGGTGAGTAATCCCTCAGGGGACAGGCTGGACGTCACCTTCTCAATGTTGGCGGTAGGGGGCAGTCTAGCGGGAGACACAACACTTTCAGACTATCTATATGAACTAGTGTCAGTTGTTTGAAAGATCATAATCTGGTAAAGCAGAGATACTAGGTAAATATTAAAAATGAAATGGATGAACTTAGCTGTCATTTAACTGGTAACGAATTAATTTTTTTGTCTTATACATATAAGTATATATGCTTTTATGTTTACATATATACGCTTTTATATGTATATAACAGCATCTGCTAAAGACGGCAAAATGCAAATGTAAGAAATTTGGCAGTGATTTGGATTTTTAGAAGAAATGTCAGTTTCACAATAACAAATGTCTACGTATGTTTCACATATATGACCAGTACAGGTCATATATGTGAAAATAACTACAGTAACGTTCTGGTTAAGAGACATTGAGAGATTTGAATCATGCACGATCGGGACATGCCCGTAAAAATAGGTTTATAAAGCCACATGAACTCAATGCTTCTGTGTTCTTTGCAAAGTACATGTAGAACCAAACATACAGAGGATATGGCAGCTGTCCCAGTGTCCCACCCCAACAGGTGCTACAAAATGGGCAAATGTCAATACAGAAGTCGTCTCGCAGAGCCAGCCTTTACTTGTGAAGCCTAAAACTGGCTGGCTGGCTGATATGGCTGCGTCAAGATACGCCTACTTGACAGGAGAGGCATTTTGATTGACAACAGAAAATTGTAAAGAAATAACTTATCGTCGCACTAGAATTACATATACAGATTTCTTGAGTGACAATGCAAACAGCCATATAAATATAAAAATAAATATCTACTTCCTCACGTCAGTAAAGTCAGTCGAGTTTACATCAATCAGACGTATACTCTTAGAATTGCTAATTGTATGATTTTGGACTCAAAATGCAATAATAAAGTTTTAAAATTGGCCTTTACAATGGAATTGTTTTCAAATCTTGTAAGAAGGATTGGAATGGATACATATATTACCAAAATACATAAAATTAGAAACAAATATTTATATTTTCCCTTAATACCTAAAGTAAAATATGGTTATGTTTATACTAGGAATGCTGTTTATCCTAGTAAGGAATTTTTTAGGCTAAGGTTAAATTTGGATTGTAGCAAATGTACTTTTTGTGATACTGAAATTGAAACAGATGAACACTTATTTTGTGATTGTCGAATGGTCAAAAAAACTTGGATAAATGAGATCAATGAGAAAACTAACATTCCTAGGGATGCATTTCAATATGGCAACATATGGTTTGGCATCTTTTTAGAGAATAAAAAAGTTGAATATTTCTGTATGCAATTACAGTAGATCACAATATAATAGTATTGGGAACATATATTACAGGTTTGTTAAAACACCTCCACATTTTGTGTATTTTAATTAAGAATGATCTTATTTAGTTTTTTAATCATTGAGAAGACTGAAACATATACATGCAATAAAACTGTGCAAAATATTAAAACGATATTTGGAGTATTAACTCCTTATCCCCAAGATGTTTGTTTATATTTGCTTTAAAATGTGTTTTATTTTTCTTATGGAAAAAATAAATATTTAGAAATCTGTTAATGCAAATTATGTATTGTAAATGCTGTACTGTAAACCTGACAGTGAGTCTGTATTATAAAGCTGACTATGACACACACATATATATATATATACAGTATATATA
>JAODLL010000006.1:2995929-3006861 GCA_026546735.1 Forbesichthys agassizii | reverse complement strand
ATGTATATATATATATATATATATATATATATATATATATATATATATATAACTCACAGCAATACAACATAACAGTATTGCATTCAGAACCTCATAAACCTGAGTGTTAGCATGAATCACCAAGTACTGTAGCACACAGAAGGCCTAATCACCATAACAAAGCAGCTCGTGAGAGCAGCTTGAATGCCGTCCTCTCTAATTCATTTTCTGTCAACACATGCATTAATATGGGTTCCAGTGTGCTCCCATTCCCAAACGGAACACCAGAGAGGCGTCTGGAGGACTCACCGGTGATCTCCACCACTCCGTCTTTGGTTTTGACCACCAGCTCCTCGGGGGAGAAGTGGTTCACGTCCAGGGAAACCTTCCAGCTGTCCTGGGTCTGCTTGATCTCTGACATGCCGCTGCTCAGCTGTCGGGTCAGGGCCCGGGCCTGCTGGGCCACCAACGGGCTCGGGGCCATCATGGGACTAGGGGCCATCATAGGAGCGTGGGGCATCATGGCCGGTGACATCATGGCGCTCATGTCCGGGGAAAACATGGCGGGCCGCATGTAGCCCGGCCAGTGGGTGCTGGGGAACGACGAGAAGTCCTCGGGCACGGCGGGCATCCCGAATGCCTGCTCGAAGAGCCGGCTGCCTTGGTGCCAGTCGCGGAAGGGGTCCCAGCTGGGCGTGCGTAGCAGGGTGAAAGGGATGCGTCTCTCGCTCATGGCTGCGCTGGGTGGCTGTAGGGAAGAGCTTCGGGCTGGACAGGAACGAAGACGGTTTTGTTCTGTTTGGAAACACTTCCTAAAATGCTGTGTGCTCCTCGGCTGGGAGCTTTTATAGCCCACACCACTTTCCCAACACAGCCCCTCTCCCTCTGCCTCAGCCCTGACACCCCACCCCATCCCTAGATACCCCCTCCCTCATTAGATTGTTATAGAAGGCACCAGAAGGGCTATTTGTGGCCGACGTAGCAGCTGAAAGGAATCCAGGGGAACGGCCCACCCCAGCTCAGCTGTTAGCACGCTGCCTGACCTACCACCCATTACCCTCCTCTTATTGTAAATCCCTTCCCTCCCTGGATGTGACGCGAAGGGCCGGGGAGGTTCATACACACACGCACACACATACTGTGCACGTACACACACACCAAACAAAGTGCTGTGTGGGATAAAACAAAGGCAGTAAGACCTCGATGAGGTCTCCATAAAACTCTATAACAAATCTATCTTCTCGTTTGGAAGCCTTTGTTAGTACAAAATCGTTTTCAAAACAAGAACGATATTTATTTTCGGAAACACACAACAATAATCTCTACATTTTCCCATTTGTTTATGTTTATTATCAGGTATAATAACATGTACACTACAAAGAATGACTCTCATTGAATCAAAAGGGTAAATGCTATATTTGGACTAACTGAAAAGGTTTGCTGAATATCATGGGTAAACTGGTTACACTGGAAATGCCACATTGCAGGAGTGGACACAAGGCTCGGGGTTATAAGGAAGACTTTGGGTGTTACCTGATTTGCATGGTCAGTTTCTTTACACCGAAGCAGTAGAACTACCAGAGGTGATTTCAAATTGGTAAAATTGTTCGAGTCAAACGTTTTGAGTAAACATTCCAAATGGTTAGATTTAAACTGTAACTCTTAGTCCAACGTCCATGTTTGTTCGCTGAGAACTACCTCCTTGGACCGTCAGTGTGTGTTCGGAAACATTTGCATTGAACTCAAAGCAAAAGAAAAAACGTTTCACGAACCTTCGCCTTTGTTTGCTCATTTGAACACACCTCAGACCTCTGTGCCATGCTAGGTCACATCAGAACATTTTTGGCTGCTAATCAAGGGACGTGATAGTGACAGAAGTGTGCAGCAGTTCATTAGACAGGGAACTGTGGAACGTGGAAGATAGGTGGACAGCTAAATGCCATTATGGTTCTCTTCAAAGTGTTTTTTTCGTATTTTTTATTATTTATTAAAGGTACAGTACACATCTCAATGAACCTTTTGCCAGAGTATGATTGACAGGCAATCTGACTAATCAGAATAACGAAATAGGTTGATACTCACCACACTTTTGGATACACAAGAACCACTGCATTCGCCGTGGGAATGTACCGGCTGCAGAGAGTAAACGGTTTTATTTCTTTTTAAACGATATAGTAGGCCACTAGATTTAAATGAGAAACTGAAACCATCAGATAGCTGAAGTATATCCTGCTGTTTTCAGATTTTCTCCCGTTATTGTTAATGACACAATGTCGGTTGGTGTTATGGTCAGCTCAGAGCCATGCGGGTGTCCGACAGACCCGCCCATGGTCGTGGCCAACTCGCTTCTGGCGAAAGGTCCATTGTGGTACAGCATGAAGTACTTCCAAAACCCCACCTGTCTCTGTTTATGTTTAAAACACACGAGAAAGGAGTATAGCAGAGTTCCAGCCAATTACCTCTCTTGATGTAATCGGGCCACGAACGCTTGGAGTTTCAACCCCAAAACCACTAGCAACATTTCTGTAAGCGCTGGTTGCCGTGGTGATTTGGACTAGCATATAAAAGGGCTAATAGCTCCAAATGAAACACTGAAAGAAGCCAGGGGGACTATGGACACAGGAGCAGACCAGATAAGCTGAATCCACCGGGCATCACACTGTAAATACAGAGAGATGGGCACACATAAACCACACCCCACCCATTCATTTTGAGGTTAAATGTAGCATACGCCATTATTTAAACAGTGTTTGGGTAAAAAATGAACACATACTGTATATATAAAACTGGGAATACACTTGCAGTAATCCACCAATGAAATATAATCTTCAAGGCATTATCAAATTGCCTTACATACATCTCCTGACAGAGGATAAATAGTCAAATAAATAAACAAACATACAAACAATAAATACATTATTCCATAAATAGATACATAAACAAATAAATAAATAGATTAATAAATAGTTGTGGTTTAAACAGACCCACAAGTGCATGGATGCTTTTTGCAGACAGTTTTCCTATATGGTGTGAACGCAACAATCCTAAATAATAACCTCGCTTGTCATCATCGCAGGCACACACGCACACACACACGGACGCACACACGCACACACGCTCGCACGCACACACACACGCACGCACGCACGCACGCACGCACGCACGCACACACGCACACACGCACGCACGCACACACGCACACACGCACGCACACACACGCCAAAGATAACAAAACAGATCAGAACCAACATAATCATAACAGGGAAGAGAGTTAACATTGTAGAGGATGCAGGTCTGCACTGTCCTTGTTCACCTTCCTGGTGGACGACAGACTGCAGGAGGAGGGGGAGCCTCTCCTGCTGTGTCATGCAACGTAGCCATCAAACACGCCTCCTCACGCTACAGGGCATATACAGTGCATAGTTTACAAAGCCATGTGTAGTATGCATACCGCCCTGTATGACAACACGCCTTTCTGTCACAGAGAAAGAAAAGGAGCGGCCTCCTCTTTTTGTTCTTCGCTCCTTACGTTTGTTCGTCTTCGTCGCTGAGGATGCCGTCTGGGGGGCGTGGGGGGGAGGGGCTGCATAACATGATGCACGGATAAAAGTCAACCATTTTAACATAAATAGTCGCATCTCTCTCTTCTTTTCGACTCGACGCTCGACTAACAATCATCTCCTTGAATTCGTTGTTTTCTTTTCGGCTAGGTTCTGCTGCAGCAGAGCACAGAGAAAAGTGCTAACGTCGCTTGACAGTTGTTCCTTAGGCTCTACAGGTTCATTTACAAGCCTTTATCGGTGGGACAGCTTGCGCGTGCGTGCGTGCGTGCGTGCGTGTGTGTGTTTGCGGGGGGTTCGCCACGGCAGTAGACGTTTACGGGGATGCTTCAGTAGAAACGTGCTACCATCAGAAACGCAATCAGGCCTTCCTGTTGATCCGGGCTCAATGGTTTAAAACAGACTGCGGTCTAGCAGGTTACTACAGCTGGCCTTTATCAGGCGTCGCAAGGCTTGGCTGAAAACACGCAACGGCCAAACCAGAGGACGGTTTAACAAACAGACAAACAGACATACAACAGCTTACACCCCCCCTCCCCCTCCCCCTCCCCCTCCACCCAGCGGCTCAGAAGCCGGGGCTGTCGTAGCTGCTGCGGCTGTAGCAGCTGTGGCTGCGGGAGCGGCTCCTGCTCCTGCTCCTGCTGCGGCTCCTGCTCCTGCTCCTGCTCCTGCTGCGGCTCCTGCTGCGGCTCCGGCTCCTGCTCCTGCTGCTGTAGCTGCGGCTCCTGCTGCGGCTGGAACGCGCCGGGCTGCTGTCCGAGCTGGAGGAGGACGGGCTCGGCCGGTAGTACGGGATGGGCCTCTTCCTGGCGCTGTGGAGACGAGGGGGGGGAGAGATGGGAGCGTGAGGCGGCAACGAGAAGCGCTCTAATCACAGCAATCCACTCTAAACACCTGCGTGGATATATGGGGGCTTGAAAGGTAGAGTCAGGGATGCTGGACAAAGAGTGTCCCTCAGAAGCTCCGCCCACCTAAGTGGGCACGCATTGCCAAGGCTGGGATAGTGCCGTGCGGCCCGCACTTTGTTTGCAATCCCATTTACACAGCCAGGGCTGCGTAGATTGTTTCGAATGGACAGCTAGCAAGTGAGTTGATATTTGCTGAATTTGACAAGAATTAGCATACAATTGCTGACTACACCTTTAAACCTCCCTCCCCCCACCCCCTTTTCCCGGACAGAGACAGAAGTTAGCGGCGATCGGTACAGGATACAGGATGTTGGAGGAAGACTGCAGATAGGGGGCGGGTGTGGTGCGGGGTTAGGAACAGCAAAACAATGACCACGCCCTCGCACACAAAGTGTCAGTCAGGTAGGCCTTATTAGTAGTGACTCTGGATGCGCGACCTGGAAGTAGAAAGCTGTTAGCTGTCAGGGACGCACACGCCTGTTGTGCGCCGGGAGATATCAGCACCATCAAGGTTGCTGCCATGGGCATCCATCATATTATCATTTGAAAACAGCTGTGTTTCTGTTTTGTTCTCCCAAGCGACTACAGCGGGATGTCCGCTGGGAGAACATCGAACCTTGATAGTGCTAAATTAAGCCCCGCCGTGTTACAGTGTTAGTTTGCAGTGGAGGTGAATTTGAACTCCATCGCCGGTGTGAGTTTAATTTATGCAAATGTCTGGTGGTGAGGTAAGGATGCAGTAGAGAGATACGAAGACGGAAGACATTTGCCGGGTTAACTGCTCGCAGCCAAGCTTCGGGATGCAGCCTCAGAGAGTCCTGCTGCACGGCAACTGTTACCAGGGAAACTAGCCTGCAGGTGAGCTCAGCAGCGTCTCGTTTTCTTGGCTTCGCGAAGACCTTTGGCGCTGGAGCGAGAGAGAGTGACAGGTACAAACAATTCACCCTCGTCTGAATACATTCGCAAGTATGCAGGCACGCCGTGACAGCATGTGGTTTTGACTGAGGAGAGGAAATCACAGGGAACTCATGCTTTCATATGAAATCAAACATCAACAATTCTCATAATGAATACACTAAAAAGTGCAAAATGTGTTCTTCCATGAGTGGTGAAAAACAGAATATTTATAGATACTGTACCTCAAACATACACTGTGCACCAACCTTAGAGTCTGCCTATAGGGGGCGATGTTTCTTAATGAGCTTTATATTCAGGTCAAAACACATACAAGTACGACAATAATACAAAATAAAACACAACTTTCTGCAGCTGGATACGTCAGATGCGGCAAAGGATGGTAAAACAAACTTAGACAACTCATCTATGCCAGATAGAGACTTTAATATCAGCCTCAATCTATCTTTTCACCTGGTTAAAAGATTTGTCCAGCAGGAATACTCGGCTAAATCACTGTTGTGTGATCGGCTGAAAATTATTTAAAAGGTAAAATAAGCTTTTATCCCTTAAAAGGCACGATTCATACACTATACTGTCATCTAGTGGCGTAGAAAGAGCAGTTCCAATGTTAACTAACTACTACTGTAATACTATGAGGAGCGCTACACGGCTCCCTACTGTAGCTACAAAAAGCTGTACATACAGAGAGAGATGACTCCATCTCACATGTACTGTATGTGTACTTGCTTCATTTTTTGGTCTAGCAGTGCTCATGATTTCAAACAGTAATAGTGTTGAAAGTGTGATAAAGCAAATAGCACACATTAATCGACCAATCTCAATGTCTCAGACCAGGGAGGCTGAGAGAGGAACACACACACACACACTACAAGTTAAATGAACGCGAACGGCAGTGGACTGAACAGCCAGTTACAAAAGGGGGAGGAGTTGGGCTGTCCCTATAGGCTGTGGGCTGAACAAAGCTCACAAGGCTAGCCTCAATAAAGCAATCAATTGTTTTAGATTGTTGTGTTACAGCAGTACAGATGGACAAGATGATGGTGGAACCAGTGTGGCTCTAGAACCACTTCTGTCTGTGCATAGCGCACTGTTCCAATTGAAGGATATGTCCGTAGTGTCAACATATTAGATTTCAGAATTTATGTATTCATTTCATGAGACGGCATACATTTAAGATGGCAAGCGACATTTGGTAATGGTACTAAATAGTGATGACGACTTATACTCACAAATACTTAAAAAACACCATGGAAAATATGCGGTTAAACTTCCTGCACGTCACTGAGCAACGCCCAGTGAAAAAGTTAATTGAATGTTTAGAGCGTCCACAGAACACACCCACAGCCACACACCCTGCCCCAGTCCCAGAGCTCTCTAATGGGTGGGGATGGGGTGTCACCACAGCCATGCTAACCAGCATACTAAAATGAACGCCTTGTCGGCCAGGCGGCTGAACAAAAGGCCGTACGTGACAGGAGCTTGTGTTACCTGGTGATCCGCCGCGCTTCCATGAAGCTGGGAGAGTCTCTCCGCCTCTTGCGGATGGGCGAGTAGCTCCGAGAGCGGCGCCGAGCGCGGCTGTCGGCGTCGGAATGGTTCGGGCTGTCCCTGTGTCGACACGTGAAGGCACCGTCAGTACGGAAGCATGTGTGGAGGCAGGGAGGGAGGGAGGGAGGGGGCAGTGCTCGCTCACCTGGAGTTCTGCTGTCTGTTGTGGGGAGATTTGTTCTTGCTGGCCCCGCGGCCTCTGGAGGCCGATCGTGACGAGGAGCGCCGGCTGCTCCACGAACTGCTGCGCTGCCGGAGGTTCTGGCCGCCACGCGACTCGCCACGCTTTCTGGCCGAGGCGTGCCAGTGGCGTCCGGGTGGGGATGCCGAGGGGCTCCGGTGACGCCCGTGCCCCCGACTGGAGCGTCGGTGACGCTTGGACGAGTGTCCGGCTTTCGCCCTGAAGAGATTAGCATGAATGTGGGTGATGACAGGAAGTTGTGTTCGGCCATTACAAACATTAAAGGTATAGTCAGCTATTGTAAGCTAATTGTAAGCTAAGTTTAGCTTTTTTTTAAATTCAAATTCACCACCTGAATTCATCACCTTCACCGCATTCCGCTAGTTTACCGTTCTCTGTGTATGCTTAAAAAATATCGGGTACTTCTACACAGTCCTGGCACCGTAAATAGGAACATAAACAAAGTGGCAAACACCATTCACAACAACAATGCACTTGACTATGCAATGTGTTTGGGGGCAGAGCTTCTGAGAAAAGTTTGTTTTGTTTTAAACTCTAAGTTAGCAAGATTTCAAGAATGACCCTGCCTTTAAGTACTGATTATGAGGCAATACATTGTCCCAAGAAGATTTGACCTTCCTAACTAACTAACTAACTAATTAACTAACTAACTAACTAACTAACTAACTAAGTAACTGAACTTTACTGGAGCAGTCAAAGTGCAAACAAAGGACTTCATTGTACTGGCAGTATTTCAGCTACAGTAGCCTACAGTAAAAGTAGATGAAGATGTCTGCTAACATAATGGTGTCCTGCCTCCTGCTTACTTCTTCTGGTGGTGCGAAGAGTTCTTCCCCCTGTGTGCGTGGTTGTGCTGGGAGTGGGCCGAGTCGCTGCTGTTGGCCGGGGAGCGCGAGCGCTTAGCCTGGCCTCTCTGGCTCCCCCTCCTGGCCGACGGCTGCGATGCGGCGCTCCCCGCGGGGCCGTGGCGCCCGTCCCCGCACCCTGCCTCTGCCGCGTGGCCTATAGCGCGCCCTCCTTGGCTCTTGGCGGCGCCACCGTGTTGCTTGGCCTCCCTCGACACAGTTGACGTGACGCTGGCAGTTAGCGTGCGCAGCTTCTGTAGAGAAACGACAATCGACAAACAAAACAAAAAACAAAAAAAATAAAAGGAAAGGAAAAAAAAAACAGAAGAAGGAGAGGAAGGAGCATTAGAGTGTTTTCACGCCGGCCGTCGAGCGCTACGGTGTACTTGCCAAAAGAACAGAAACATCTAAAAAGGAAAAAAGGTCTAGGTTTTCTCCATATGGCTTATAGATAGTCCTCTATGGTGCAGTGCATGCAATACTTGGCATGCAAAACCATAATGAGCTGAAGAAATCATAATCCCAAAAACAAACAAAAAACTAGGAGCAGGAGGAAAAGAGGGAAGGTAAAAAACTGTGAACCAAATTAGGCTGAAGAGCAGAGGCAGAGAAAGTAGAGAGCTACAGACTTGGTAAAGTAGAAAAAGAGGACTTCTTCAGTGTGTTTTAGTAATGGCTCAAACCAAATATGAAACAAAACAAAAAGAGTAGACAACTTGACAAAACATCACAGAAATGGAAGGAAACAAAATAAAGATTCACAATTATCGAATCAACTGAATCAAAAAACAAATCATCTGCTACTCAAGTTTGAGGATTTTTTTTTTTCCTGTAGACAATTGCTGAGATGTGAACAGCGACCCATTTTCTTTGTATGTTTTATATTTTTTATATGGATACTCTTGTTTTAACTCCCTTCTGGTTAACATCCACTTACCAATAAAGTGGTATTCCCTCCTTTAGTAGGTAAGGTATGAAGAAAAGGGAAAAGTGGGGCAACATAAGTGCATCATTAGATTCACAAAATGCAAGAGAAAAAGACACAAAACCCTTCCCTGCCAGTGACTCATGAGACAATGCATGGAAATCAATGGAAAACAACTCAAAAGCAAAAAAGGGAGAACCACAATGTGCACGGCATCCCTCACATATACAGCCAAACCTCCAGGATGGCGATAACGTCCTGCATGACTGGGACGTTACGACACGGCACGATGCCACAGTGTTCCTTTTCGAGGAAAACAGGAACTGACCGTCGGTTATCCTCAACTGTGCTAACGGCATTCTAAATGAATGTCTCTACCAGGGACTTGCTGTTCACTACGGAGACTGTCTCTTGTTCGTGTGGTAGAACACGTGACAAGAATAGCTTCACACACTGAGCTAAGGTTACACCCTTATATGCAGTATATTTATATAGCTAGAATGTCGCTGTTCAAGGCTGTTAATTGTGTGAAACACAATTACAAAGTCATTCTCATATTCATTCTATTATTTTCTAATAAGGGAGCTTTTTCAAGTAAAATATTATGAAAAGTCGATAAAGTCATTGAGATCTCTTTGTTACTCGGAAATAGCAGCAATTCTCCCATTGGGTAAAATATTAAAAATTACTTAATAAAATTAGTCTGAATAAATTACCTTAAAGGCAGAAGATAAACTGGTCACATTTAACTGTGCCTGGTAAACTGGTATGAATCAATCTAAGACCTCGAAGTTAGGCAGAAAAGTAAAAACCATGAATAGTAACAATATATTGGGAGAGCTAATTATATAGGCTATTTGACGCATGATTAAACAATATACTGCTGGAAAGTCAATGGTAAAAGCCTACATATTGTATACAAAAGAAAAACTATCTGGTCTACAGTATTTACATGTATTAACCTTATTCAGTGCTGCCGTGTGATGTAAGACACACCAAATGCTGGATGTGTTTTCTGTGAATAGAAAGGATAGCCTTCCTCTAGAGAATCTGACCAAGAAAGCAAATAACCACTGATGCTTGTGACAGTTGAAACAGTCAATGTTACGAAATCATGAGGAAAATTCTCTAACAAACAGAGAGATGCTGGACAAACAAGTATGCATCCTACCCAAACAGAAAGCAAATTAAAAAATGTGACCAAATAAATAAAAAATAAAAATATGAAATTGAAATACAGAGTGGGCTTTTTGGACTTCAGAATGAAGTCTAGGAGGGAAGAGAAAATCGAGAGCTCTATATAATCAAATCAAAGAAGACCAAATCTTTGAGTAAGTCAAATTAATTTGGACCATTTTAAATAACTGAAAGAGATTGAAAGAGAGAAAGCGATATAGATAGATAGATAGATAGATAGACAGATACTGTAGATAGATAGAGATATAGCTAGATAGATACTATAGATATATATATATATATAGAGAGAGAGAGAGAGAGAGAGCTAGAGAGAGAGAGACATTGACGTCACTCAGGCTAGGGTGCTTCTGACATTCTCATCTGCATAAAGATCACGTGCGTAGCGGAAGCATTACCTACCTTCCATTTCAATCAGTGACACGTATGCAATATCAACAAAAACAGGAAAGAAAGGTAAAAATAAAATAAAACAGGAGAAAGGAATGTTCTCCGCAGCGAAATGGGAAAAAGACAATGACCTCTTTTTAGTATCAAGGCTACATAAGTGTTAGTTAGTTAAGAGACTAAAGAGAAATCAACGAACCCCAAACAAATCATGAAGAAAACCAAAAAAAAGAAAATGGAAGAGAATGAGGGGAAAGAATCCAAACAAAACTAAACTCAGAGAGATAAAGGATGAGTCTAATTGATTTGCTGTCTTTTTCGCTTGTACAAATGCAGCCGTTTAAGTATCAAATGTGCGTGTCGGGTAGGCGTGGTGGGGCGATGGAAGGCACAGACAGAGTCACTTGGGTGGAACTTCATACAGAACTTAACAGTGGGCATGGGGGGGGGGGGGGGGGGGCATGAC
>JAODLL010000006.1:2953495-2978482 GCA_026546735.1 Forbesichthys agassizii | reverse complement strand
AAGAAGGCCGAATACTCTGAACTGCTGTTCGGTGCATATGCACAGACAACAGTCAGAGTTTTCCCCCCCACCACCCCGTAGGCGCAGGGCGGCGACCCTCTCGTCCACCGGGGTAAACTCCAACGTAGCGGCGCTCAGCCGGGGGATTGCTAGTATCCCCACCCGCCCGGCGCCTCACACCCTGGGCAACTCCAGAGTAGAATAGAGTCCATCCCCTATCCAGGGGAATGGTTCCAGAACCAAGACTGTGCGTAGAGGTAAGCCCCACCAGATCTAACGTTAGCGCTCCACCTCCCGCACAAGTTCTGGCTCCTTCCCCCACAGCGAGGTGACGTTCCACACGTTCCAGCTTCTGCTGCCCAGGTCTGGTTCGTCGAGGCCCCTGACTTTCACTGCCACCCATGTGGCAGCGCACCTGACCCCCACGGTTCCTCCCACGAGTGATGGGTCCATAGGATGGAGATGGAGGCGCCACGTTGCTTTTTCGGGCTGTGCCCGACTGGGCTTTGTGGCAAACCCAGCCACTAGGCGCTCACCGGTGAGCCCTCCCTCTGGGCCTGGCTCCAGACGGGGGCTCCGGGCTTCCTCCGGGCAGGGTAACTCCTTTTCTTTTTAAGTTGTTCATGGGGGTCTTCTGAACCATTCTTAGTCTGGCCCCTCCCCTGAAACCACTTTGCCTTGGGAGACCCTACCAGGAAGCCTAGGCTCCAGACCACACAGCCCTCAGGTTCATAGGGGCACTCTCCAACACGATAAGGTGATGGTTCCCGGAGAGGTATTATTATTATTATTATTATTATTAAAACATCCCTCCACTCCACTAGGTAGCACCGTGTTGGCGCCCTTCCTCTGACATTAGCACCTGATGGCGATGTCGTGGACGCTGATGTTCTCCTGTGACATGCTGAGCAGCAGGTCCGGCAGCTTGATGGTGAGGAAGAGGGGGAGGTCCTGCAGCTCCCAGCTCATGTCCAGCAGGTGCAGCAAACAGGTCTGCACGCACGACAGAGCAGGGAGCAGAGACCTGGGGGGGAGGGAGGGAGGGAGGGAGGCTGGTCAGTCATCACGCGCACGCAACACAGACACATGCGCAGCGCTGCGTTCACATGGAATGCGGAGAGCCGCTAAACGGCAAGCATGTTCTTTGGGGGCGCGGTGATCATTTAATACAAATATATTCAACACAATTATTTTTTGGCAAATGTTTTGCGTAGTTATTATTGTATTGTATCTAGTATTCCAGTGTTGTTGCGCCAAAAGTATTACCTTCTCGTTGTCTGTGTTTTCTCCGTGAGGAAAACATCTATGAAACATCTGGTTGTAAATGCCGTCACGGAGGACGGCAAATAGTTAAAATATTGCAACTTTGGACGGTAGGCCATTTGCTGGTCACAACATATTTTACCATCCTGCTCTCGTCCACTATCATGATATCCAACTTGCCCTCTGCCATGTTCCATGTAAACGCAGCATAATACTCGTGGATACTGGAGTAAATAGAGTGCGGCAGTGTGTATGCAATAGACAGATAGTGTGTAGAGGAAAGGGTCCATACTTTTCTTCAAGGCTGTTGAAATCTTGCCCTGCTTCCACCAACATGAGCACCAGCTGGTGGTATGAGCGCTTCACCTCGTCTCTGAGCTCTTGGCCGCTGCCTGACAACTGGGAGAAGTACCTGACAAGACCACAGCTCACATTAGCTCACATAACATGAGATAATGTAATTGCAGAGCACAGTACATCCATTTTAATAACCCGTAACTGGCGAGTGGTGACAGTATGTCTGATTTAACTATGAGCCTGATGCTAGGTGGTTTTATGCAATGCAATATACATAATGCACAAGCAGAGCTGACTTATGAGTCAGATGTGAATGTGTCAATCGACCAGGCCGTGGCAAATGCCCAGCCAGCCAGCAGCCGAAATTATCTCAAACAACGGCCAATGGTTGTATACACCTTTTAACCAGATGAATGCATAAAAATAACTAATAATAAGCCATTACTAGAAAGCACATTTAGCGCGTTATCTTAGGAATAAAAACAAGTACCACCATAATATACATACTGAATGTTGACCGTTGAGTGTAAACGGCCTAGTTGTAATGTCATTACCCAGTGAGGTCTTTCTGGCATGCTAGCAGCTCCTGCAGGAACAGTATGCAGGGCGGCTGGAAGAGGTGTGGCTTTCCGAAGGACTGTAAACACTGCTGGACCATCTCCAGGACTCTGCATACACTCTGAGCCTGGGCTTTGTTCAGCGCCAAGGTCTGCAGAATGCTGCAGGGAGGGGGGGGAATAAATAAACAAACAGTTCAAAGGTATAGTCAGCCATTGCAAGCTAATTGTAAGCTAATACAACTTTTACATTTCACAAAATATCTTCTCGCATTTCGCTATCTTAACGTTCTCTCTGCGCATTGAAAAAATGATCCGATTCTTAACACCCAGCCCAGGAAGATAAACAAAGTGGCGAACACTGCTCACATCTACAATGCCATAGTACTACGCTTGGCTTCACAATGCAATTCGGTGTATGGAGCAGCAGATATATCGTTTTCAACTTGACGTTATCGAGCGTTCTCGAGAATGACTGACCCCGCCTTTAGAGGAACTCCTACCAAAGCATCCACATGATCGGTGGTCATTAAAATACTCAAACACTAGCGTATGCATTCAACTTGCTTTAGCTGTATGAGAAAACCTTAAAACAAATAAGCAATCGTTACAAATGCCGGCATTCATCTGCGTCTACTGCACCGAGGGACTAGTAGTCATTCACCTTGCTGTAGTGAGAGCCTGATCCTTCATGAAGTTGAGAATGTGCTTTAGTATGGGGTAGCGCTCTTTGACTGGAGGGGCTGTGCGGGGCTCCTCCATGGAGCGGTAGGAGAGCAGCCGTAGGCGCCCGCGACCGAAGGGCACTTTGCGGGGTAAGTCGGAGGGGGACGCTGGGTCCCCTGCGTGGGAGGAGAGGCTCTCTGTGGAGCCCATATGGCTGATGGGTCCAGAGGCCGGGTCAGACAAGCAGTTTTGAGCGTGAAGCTGGGAGCTCTGGCTCTCTCCCGCAGACGTGACCCTGGCTTTACAGTCCCCGTCCACTTCTACTGGATCGGTCGGGCATGCTAATGACGGACATGCCTGGAAGTCTCCTTCTGAGACCGACCCTGAGCGGAGCAGCGGCGCGCTGCTACCCCCTGCTGCCTTACCAGCACCACTGCCCTGGCACGCTGCACTGCTGGTGGCGAATCTGAGGAGCAGGAGGCTCTTCTCAATGCACGCCCCGGCTAGGGAGAAGAGCCAGTGGTAAGCAACGCAACAGGCTGTTAAGGAAACCTCAGACATCGCATCACCAGCAGAGGGCTTACCCAGCGTCTCCATGGTAACCTCTTCCTGACACACGTCCTTCTCATCTGGACCATTCATTTTGCTTACGAGGTACCTCTGCTTCATCTCCAGCTAGTGACACGAGACCATCATAATAAATAATAACAAAACAACTCACACCACGTTTACAGTTGCCCAAAGCAATGTTTGAGACCAAAAACAGATTTAGAAAATGTTTTCTAAATCATTTAATTCTTTAAATAATAATAATAATAATAATAATAATAATAATAATAATAATAATAATATCATCATCACGTACACTCACGTAGGCTCTGCTCTGCTAATAAACCTACACTACTAGACGGCAGGATAAAGTAACACTCTTCAGGAATATAAATGCACAGAGCACCTACGCATTTTGTGGTTCATAAGACAGGCGTGGTTTACAGCACTGGATATGCCTACAACTCACCATCCATGTTCGGATGCCTTCTGCCAGGGAGTACACCTGCACAAAGTCCTCACTGAGACACCCCTTGCATCCCTGACTAACTGCTCACACAAAGACAAGATGGAGGAGGACTGAAGTCATTCATCACAACAATCATCAGCTGTGCCAAATGATCATTAAAGAAGCAAACGTTGTGTGGAGCAAATGAGTGAGCAGAAGTCATAGCATAGCATTACCGTGGCTCAGTAGGGCTTGGCACAGGGCGGGCGTGTGGTACACCATGGCGGCCCAGATGGCGTTCACGGCCTGGTCGACCTTTGACCCGGACAATGTATCGTTCCTTATTGACTGTTTCCTACAGGACAGCACGACTGTCCTCATCAGCTCCACTCTCCATTCGCTGGGCTCTTGAATAGGGTCCCAGCGGGCAAAGTCCTCCAGGAATCTCCGGAGATCACTGAGAGCCCGCTCCTTTTGTGCCTAACCAAGACGCAGGGCGTTCATGGAAAATGCACGCGGTTAACATGGAGACCCAGCGAACCCCAATCAGCACAGTGAGCACAATACACACCTGCAACGTGGGAACCTGTGGTTTGTGTGCGTTGTTGCCAGCTGCATCCCTCGTGTTGCGCAAGCCGTGTCTGAAGATGGGCTTCCATAGAGGGGATGACTGAACGTGGGCCACTTTGCCTGCCGGGAGCTCCTTCACGCTGCGGATTTCTGGAAGAGATAGACCCCCACAAAACAACCATATACTGTATATGTGTGTGATATACAGTGTGTGTATGTCTATATATAAAAATATATATAGTGTGTGTATGTATGTATAAATGTATAAGAGACCACTACACATTTGTTTTTATGCAATAGTATAAATATAGTGTAAATGTAAAAGAAATAACAAACAACAAATCTATAACTATAATTGTACAGTATATGTTTTGAGACGAACCCCCAGATATCTCATTTCGATAACGCAACATGTTTAGAATTCAATATCCAGGATGTGCCCCGTGCTAGGTCCTCAACGTAACGGCTGGGTCCGAGTGCCAAGCTTACCGTGAGGAGACTTGAGGCCCATGGTCCTGGAGGCTAGACGGCCCATTAGGCGAGCCACCAGCAGCTGCAGGTCGGACATCCATGAGACGGTGATGTCGGGCAGGCCCAGGGCGGTCACGGTGAACTTGTAGCCCCACTCGTTGTTACTGCTGTCAGAGTGGAAGAGGAACTGGAGCTGCGGGCCCGCGTCGAACGTTACCTTCTGTGGGAGGCCACAGACAGACAAGACAAGACAAGGTGAGACGATGAGAGTGAGTCCTCCCGTCAAGTGTTCACAGGGTGCCCGTGCAGATCTCACCTTGGGCCACTTCTCTGTCCCAACCTTCATATCATAACGGACCTTCCCGCCTCTGGCGTCAGTGAACTCCAGGTAGTCGTATCTGTGGACACGTCAGGTAAATGTGCTGGTCCCTGGGACTTAAGCATTAACAGAGCCAGAGCCGGTAAAGGGGAGCTGTGGGTTGTTTCCACGTGACGTTTGAGCCTGTGAAGCCCTTTGACACTGTAATGCAATGTAAGGACTGCACTATGTAAATAAAACGAACGTGACCCAGACCTTTTCTCCGTCTCACAGCGTTCGTCGAACTCCACCTCGAAGGAGTTGGCCCCGGGGCAAGCGAAGATGGTGGTCTCGTGGCGGCTGTTCTCGTAGTTGTGAGGAGACTCCATGTTCCAGGTCCTCAGGACCACTGGCTGCTGGGGCTTCTGGCAGCTCTCCTGGTCAACCTGAAGGGAACACGGTAAGTAACCGCTGTTTCAGATGGCCTCACAAGCCCTTCCCAAAACAGATACAACTCATATTTAAAAAAATAAATATGCACGCTAACATTATATCCCATAATAAACCAAAGGCCAGTGAGTCACCTTAAGACATTCCAGTTCCAGTGGGAGACTGACCTTAGAAAATATGTCCCCAGTATCGCTGGACAGGTTTTTGAGCAAGTCCACCAGGGAAGAGAAGCTCTTCAGCAGCTCACTGTGAGGAATGTCCAAGCAGCACAGCTCCAGAAGGAATATCATCTGATGGCAAACAAGATCTATTATACACACACACACACTCAAGAGCGGGACAGTCAGTGATGGTTCACAGCAAAGACAATCATAGAGCAACATCATTATAAACAGGTGGAAAAGTGTTACCAGCTGTCTGGTGGTCACAGCCAAGATGGAGCTGTTCAGCTTGTCAGTGATCTCAGCACCGCTGTAGCGCTCCAGCAGGGAGACTAGAACAGCCTTTGCACTGCCCAGAAACTGATTCACGTCTGGAAGGAACACAGGCGTTCTAACTGACGGATATACTATACACGACACGTTGCACAATAGAAGCTTAGATACACTGCAGCAGAACATAACAGCGGAACAATGGAAACGGCACTGGATGTGTACAGAATGCAAGCGGCACATTTTTTTTGCCTCAGACTCAGCTGAGGCAAAGAAGCCATATAAAGCCATGTTGTACCGGTTTAGCTTACATTTCAGTAGGATGTCCCTGGCCAGCTGGGCGGCGGTGGAGGTGGCGGCGGCTCCTCCTTTCAGCTGCAGATAGCACCAGGAGAGCAGGCTGCCTTGCAGGGCCCAGAAGAGGGAGAGCAGCACCATGCGGCTGGCCCCGACGCTCTCACCCCCCATCATCACCTCACACTAGCAGAGAGAGGAAGGGGAAGCACGGTGGAAAATGGACTGTGTTTATACACAGGAGCGCTTTTCTAACCTTCAGTGCATTCGGGAGCGCTGTACAGGATTGCCTCACACGCGCACGCACGCACGCACACACACATACACACCGACGGTGGTGTCAACTATGAGGCAGCTGTGTTCGAACCTGCTCCACCCACCCAGCGATCACCTAGGTCAGCTAAATGCGCTGCACGCCTGTACTGTGTGGGCCAATGGGAAAGGACGACAGCCTCACCTCTCTGGTCGCCACCAGCAGCAGGGTCTCCATGACGGACAGTATGGGGCTGATGTCGAAGTCGGAGGTGGCTCCCTTAGGGGGGAGCAGGAGGAGGCCGCTGGGATCCTGGTCGCTGTGGGGCAGGGAGAACACCTTGGGATCGGCTTGGGACAGGCCTGGCTGTGCGTGGGCATCAGTGTTTGTTTGTTTGTTTGTTTGGAGTGTGGGTGGAGCTGCAGCAGACGTACCTGAAGTAGTTGCAAAGGGAGGCGAAGGTCACTTTTACAGACTCTGGCTGGTCTTCCTCTGTGATGTTTTTCTGAAATATTAAGAAACACTTTGTTTGGCTGTGTATCATTGGTAGGGTCGTGATAATCCTGTAGCCCTGCTCCTCGTCTCTCCAGTCTCACCATCATGTGGAAGAGCTTGTCCCTCCTGAGGGGTTTATCAGGGAAGAAGATGGCCGCTCCACTGAGAAGGGCCTTGTGGGCTTCCTTCCGCAGGGCTCGGTCCTCCGCCGCCTCAGTCTCGGGTCCATCCACGACTGGGCCAAAAACAAGGACGCGCTTTAGTCGCACACATGCAGGCTGGACTTCTAGGAAGTCTCAGAAACAGATGCATTTCGCCTGCTATCAACACATAACTGAATACTATCTTCGATAAGCTAATTGTACTGGTAACACTTTTTCACACAAATTAATCAAATATCTCCTCGCAGTCTACTGGCTTACTGTTTTTTTGGACGTGCTGGAAAAGAAATATGGTACTTCTGCACAGGTTAGCTACTTCTCTGTAAGTAGCGAACTAACAACGCGTCGAACAACGACAACAACAACCACCTAGGCTTCGCAATGCATTTCCAATGCTTCTTGGGAGAGACTGGGTTTGTTTTAATTTGAGCTTGAAGTTAGCAAGACCCAGAGCCATGTAGAGAGAGAGTTGCCTCATCTCCGTTTACTCTGATAGACTGCTTCTCCACAGCAACGGAGCCTCAAAATGGTTCCCAGAAGTTAGCCTAAATACTTAAAGTACACTAGAAATTATATTTTAAATGTATATCAGTGAAGTTATATATCTGTATACATACATACACACACACACACACACACAAATTGCCCACCAAGCACTTCCTGGAACTATTTTGCCATAGGTTTTGCCTCTCCATGAACCACGTGATCGCTGAAAATGTAGAACTTCCGGTGGCGTAACTCTGTTATTTCCATGGCTCTGGGGTAACCTAACTGAACCTGATGTTTAATGTTCTTTAGCGGCCTATACTACAACGTTGCAAGCTTCTCACTGTGGCAGAGGTGAGTGTAGAGACTGAAGATGGCCCGGACAGGGTCTGGCTGGGGCCCAGCAGTGCCGCAGGAAGACGACCCAGCTGCCGCACCCTCCTCTACCCCGCTGCTCTCCTCTGAGCCGAGGGCGTCCAGCGGGTTGGGAAGCATGGGGAAGCAGTTCTGCAGGAGCTGGAGCAGCAGTACCCTGCTCTTTATCACCTCCTCTCCCTCACTGAGCATGAGAACACACACACACACACACACATGCACGCACGCATACACACACACACACAATCACTTTTACTAATTGCTGTTGAATTACGCACTAATAAGTGACTGCTTGAGCTAAAGGGCAAGAACTGCTGTGGCCATGGTTTCAGTGATGTCGGGGATCGCACTGAGTAATAACTCACATCTGCTGTAGTTTACTGTAGAAGCTCCAGAACAGAGTGACGCTGAGGCCGCTGTAGTCCAACACGTACTTCTGCTTGACCTGCGTGGCATCCTACAGAGATGGAGGGGAGAGATGGCCGTTGTGAAGACACTCTTGAGATTCACCACTTCACCAATACCGGCAACCATACTGAGAGCGGTGGCGCCTTAACTGTGTCTCTGGTCAGCTGCTGAATGAAGAACAGAGTCTTGTTGAGCAGGACGAGGCCGGTGATGGCGGCCCCGTCTGAGCCCCCTCTCTCCGGGCTGAGGTGGTCCAGGTCCCCCAGGCGGTCCGCCCCGGGACACAGGTAGCCGCTGAAGCTGAGGGTCTGCACCCCCAGGCGCTCAGCGGACTCCTGCCTGGCACACAGGAACTTCACCATCAGGAACTGTCGGACACAGGGCAGAGGATTGGGACAGTGAAAGGCATTCGGTGTAATTCCCCTTGTCCCGATGATGCACGCACGGAAAAAACAAACAAACAATAGCTTCAAAGGCAGAGTTAGTCATTCTCGAGAACGCTTGCCAACTTCGAGCTCAAATAAAAACAAATTCCCTCAGAAGCGCCGCCTCACACATTGAAACACATTTCAAAGCCAATGGCATTTTAGTTGTGAGCAGTGTTTGCCAGAGAACAGTAAGCTAGCGAAATGCGAGAAGATATTTGGTGACTTTGACAAAAATTAGCTCACACTTAGCTTACAATAGCGGACTATACCTTTAATGAATAGCGTGACTGATAGCTCAAATCAAATATGGCAGTGTGTAGCGTGAATACAGGAAATTTATTTTGACAATATATCAAATGAGCATCATTTAATCCTGGGGAAACAGCTGCATGAGCTGCAGAGTTGATGCACAGGCAACATCTGCGTGTACCTTTGTAACGCGACACTGCTGCAGCTTGATCTCCACGTCGTTCCAGTCATCTTCCAGCTCGAACCAGCCAATGGGCTCTTCTTCAGCGTGCGCTGGAATCCTCGCGCTGCAGAGTCAGATGACAGTGAGGGTGTGCGGGCCGCTCACATATACCACTTAACTCTTCGCCCTACTGTAGAACTACTACTACTGACAATGTCAGGGTTGTGTCATGTTGGGCAGCTGAAGATGGTTCCAAAATGTTCTACGTGTGCAATATTAACAAACTCATTCAAGTCAACTACACCACAGCGGCATTTTATGAAACTTGGGCTTTTTAATCCAATAGGATGTGGGTCAATGAGCTGTGTGACAATTTAGTATCGCCCACACATTGCCTTCATTAATTATCTCCTCGCTATTTTTATAGTAACTTCTTTTCAATAGCAAAAACTGTAATCTAAATGGTTTTTCCTGCTGCAGTTCACTTTTACCAGTAAAGAGAAAGTGCTGGATGTACATGTGATGTGCTACGCTAAGTCTAATGCATTCACTAATCAATAAAGGGTAAGTATAACATCAGGTTTACGACATCCCTTAAAAGAATGGCACAAAGAGAGCAGCTGTTAATATGGGAGAGATGCGTACTTGTCTTGCACAAACTCTTTGTAGTCCTTGAAAGTCCACGAGTCGTACTTCTTGAACCTTCTCAAGTGCTTTTCAGCATCAAAAGGGTCCTCGTCTTTATAAGCAAACACCAGGCCACATTTGGCTCCGATTGCTCCTTTCCGCACCTTATGAACAGAAAGCAAAAGAGGCGTTAGCAACAGGAATGCCTTTCTTACAAGTCATCACATTCTGACTGATATGGCGTGATTGAGCGCAGCCTCACTTTGATCTTCATCTGAGTGACCTGGAAGTTGCTCTGGTCCTCCGTAGACAGGATCACACTGGCTTTCCTCCTGCCGCTCTCCGTGAGGAACCCTGTGGAGGCGGGGACATGCGTTCATACAGGCGTGAGGGCCCAAGGAGCAGCCCTGCGCTCGCACCAAACAAAGTCATTGGTATTTTATGTGGATTTCCAGTACCGTCCCCAGTGGAGGGCTCTGTTAGCATGTTCTCTGGCCCAGACTTCTCCTCTTTGCTCTTCACATCGCACGCCTGCAAATGTAGCTGGAGGGGCTTCCCTGGAACAGGACAAACATGTATAATATTATTATTAATAATAATAGTAATAAAATAAAGAATAGAAATAATAATAATATAAAAATAAAAGTAATAATAAGAAAAGTGTATTATTATTACAAATTATGATTATTATTATTATTATTATATTAATAATACATTCTCTAAAGTTTTATATGCTGCATACAATGGCTCTATACGATCTAATACCAGATGGGAAGAGGTCCCGTTACCATTGCGGTAGAGCAGGCGCATCCTGAATGAGGCCATGGAAGCGATTAGGAAGGACGCCCTGTACTCTGCCTCCAAGTGGTCGCTAATGCCAGAGAGGGCCTGGAGCACCTTGGCTACGCTGCCTCTGGACAGGGCGAAGGCCAGCAGGGCCAGCTCGGCCTCGAGGCTCACACAGCACCTACAGGAAGGGGAGGTATGGGAGTGACACACACACACACACACACACACACACACAACAACAACAGTTAGGAGTTGCTCGTCGACGGACGCGTTGACCGCAGGGCCCACTAGGCCAGCGCGATGGCACGTCGTCGCCGTAGAGATAGGGGGCGGGGCCTTACTCTGCTATCCTGAGGAGAAAGCCGTCCACCTCTTCCAGGATGTTGGCAGAGAAGAACTTGGGGAAGTCGGTGGATGACGGCGTTAGAGACAGCGGCGGCATGTGCTGCAAGGCTTTTCTGGGAGGAGATAGAGACAAGACAAGCACTTCAGCAATGCAGAACTGGACACGTCCAAATACATCATGGAGAATGCTTTTATATCACCTATTATATCACAAAGTTTGAAAGATTGTTGGGATAGCAGCAGCAAAACAGCAGAGCCTAGTGTGCTAGCCGACATTATATGGAGACAAAGACAAACGTGATGCAACAGTACTGATTCTTAACAAAGGCCTGTCTCACTGTGTGCTCTGAAGGACAGTCTGGGCCAGAGCAGGGTTGGTCTCCATGGAGGCCGTGACCAGGGAGGTGAGGAGAGACAGGTACCAAATGGCGGAGGCGTCTGAAACGGACATTTCTTTGTTCTTGGTGATCTGATAACCTAGGGTCTTCAGGCCATGGATGCGGGTATCGCAACCATCGCTCAGACAACGTTTGATGTTGATTTGGATGTCTGCAGGGTTGCACAGTAACAACAACAGAGACATTACATACAGATAAGAGGAGACTGATGCTAAATATCCCTGAATGCATCGATGAAAGATCTCTAACAGATTGTGACCTACATGGGTGTGAGATGTTGGCGTTCTCCAAGAGAGCAACGTAGCCTGTAATGTTGCTTGGGATGCGGATGTCTCGGATCTCTTGCAGGGAGCGCCGGTTCTTCCCCACGGCGACAGACACCAGCTGGGGCATGTAGCTGTGGTCGTTGGAGGCTACGGCGATGGCCAGACGTCTCAACACTACGTCAGGTTTCATTTTTAACCTGTGCTCACCAAGGGGACAAACAGACTACTTTACAATGGTAAGCATACAAAAATCGTTATGTAATTTATTTTTATTTGTTTTACATTTGTGTAGTTTATTATCTACTTTAACATGTATTTATAGCCTGTTGAGGCTCATGATGTTCACAATGAATGCAGAAGAAGAAAAAAACAAGACTCGCCTTATCCAATGAGAGCGTGCGCTGCCGTCCGACTGCCAGAAGGAGCCTGTTTCACCGTTGGTCATCTTGTTGAGGTCGGTGGCATTGGACGAAGCCTCTATGAAGCTGTAACACTGAGTTACAACCTTGACCTTGTCCACCTCTGGATCACGGTTTAGTTCCGCCCTGTACTGGATGTCTAAATCTTAGAGGAATCAAACACACAAAGCTTAACTCTTGGAGATGACCAACAGAATTATCTGAGGATTGCCTAATGTTGCATTAGTAACATATGTGTAAAGTAGCATTCGAATTCTGTGTTCTATCAATGCAAACAGTGTCTGGCTGTCCCCCGTAATCACCTCTCTCTTTCTGCAACAGGAATTCCAGGTAGTCCTGAACCACAGTGCACCTCATAGTGCATATACTGTTGTAGCCCTCTAATAGAGGGTAAGGGATGGCACTGCTGGGAATTCGGTTCCTGTGCAGAAATTTCAAGATCTTGGAAGCATGTGCCCCTAATCGGTCTTTGGACTTCGAGAATATGTCGACAAAACCTGGGAAAATGTGGAATCACACTGTTATGAACATATTTCAAATTAAATCCCAACGAATGGATCTGATATGGATTTGGGAGTAAAAACATTTGGATAGGCCTAATACTGTATATATCTGCTAACCATATTTTTTTTTCTCTAAGCAAACATTTCAGCAATTATGAATATCAAGTAGAGGTAAAAGACATAATACGATTACATAGGTGGGCACAAGAAATGTGTTTGATGATCTTACTGAACCAAACTTTTCTCTAACCGCTAGATACATTACACAGATAATTTGGATGCCTACATACATACTGGACAAAATACCACTCACATTTCAATATTGTCACTTCAATGTACAAGTATGACTCTGTCTCAAATGTTATTGTACCTACCTGGGGTCAGGGAGCATGCCTGCAGTTGTCTGATCACATGACTCAGCTCTCCCTGTAGATTGGCCCCGTTGGAGTTCTTCAGAGTCATCAGCATGCTCTCCACATCGACAACGCCATCTCCTTCAGCATCAAACTGGCCAAAGGCCTGAAAGAGGGACGGATACACTGGTATTTTAGCCAGGGAATGTATTGATAAACTCCTGAAACGTGTAATAACAGACAATTACTGCAACATATGGTCTGAAAAGAGGTGTGTCAAATCATGCAACAACTTTGGCCTATAACAATCAATAACATATGTAAACAAAGTACTTCATATTTCCTGTGTAGAGTGAATAACAATAAACACATGAGTTAACTTTCAAAATAGCTGCTGCTTTTCATGTTCAGCCAAACATTGCTGAACACAGACTAATGAAGTAATTCATTAGTTAGCCTATTCACTTCTAACATATGGGTGAACAACATGTAGGCTTACAACAATGCTGGTTATTTTGCTGTAACAGAAGCTGAGTCCTGAATGCCAAAGGGTTGAACAAGCAAATGTAAACCACTAACATCTTATATATGAGGGTCATACCCCTCTGTGGGATTATGTCAACATATATTTAAGCATGACAATCTATTATTGACAGTCAAATCACCCATGTTGTAGTTTACAGTGGTGTTTGCGAACGTCTAGCACGTAACTTACCTCTTCGCACTCATCTCTTGGAGCATCTCTGCTCTCTAACATTTCACAGAATTGTTCCACATTAACAGACTCCTCTCCTCGGCTTAACCGGTCCTCTAGCCAACGCACCAGAACCCCTTCATTCCCGGCCAGAATTGACAACGGAATAGCGACCCCGGAGTCGCTAACACGGGCCGCCGCTTCCCTTAGTTTCACTTGTTCTAAGAGGACCCCTGGGGTGGGAGGTCCAGTAGTCGGCACCGGGAGACTATTTGTCCCTTTTCCGCTTCTTGCAGAACCGGTGGCTCCACCACTTCCAACGCCGACGGCAGCGGCCGCAGAGGCAGGACTGTCTTCCGCGAAACCTGGGCTCTCCGTTTCCACATCTTCCTCGTCGCCACTGCCACCTCCACAGCCGCTTTCTGTGTTGCCCATGTTGTTCGGCGGCCTAAGTCAGTCTTGGACTATTTGCGGCCCAGCTAATATCAGTTTTAAGACAGCAATATTGTACTGTACACAGACCTCTCTAACATACGGTCTGCCCGTCCACTAGTACTACCGCATTAACGTTTACGTACAGCACGTAAAAACGTTCTCAACGTCACTTTCCTGCCACTAGCACGCCGTCGTTCGAGCATGCGCGTTGGCATATATGATTGTATGTTTACGGAAATAAATGTAGGACTACTATACATATTATATATATACTATACATATTATTTGTTTTTAAGAAAAGTATGCTCGCTTATGTATTTTTAACTTTTATATCTGTGTTGTTAGCCATCATATTTATACCAAAAGACTGGTCAACTAAATTCGAATATACAGTTCCCCACGAGACGCCACCTGTGATGCTCATTAGCAAAAACGAATTATCACTCTTCAATGGAGAGGAGGGGAGCAAAGGGCTTTACCTGGCTATACTTGGTCAGGTATTTAATGTAGAAAAAGGACTTAAACACTATGGACCTGGCGGCGGTTATCATTGCATGGCAGGTGACCGATTAATAATGGAAATATGTATTCTAATCTTTAACAGTAATGTTCGCCACCAAACCCCCTCAACACAAGCTGATTAAAACTGTTATGTCCAGGTAAAGATGCTTCACTGGCCTTCATCACTGGTGACTTCACCGAACCAGGACTGATAGATGATGTGTCTAGCCTGCCTCCATTGCAGGTGGTCGCCATGTATGAATGGTTGGCATTCTATCAGAAGCAATATCAACATGTAGGTGGGTTTCACCAACTTGCATAGCTGCAACATGCATGATTGATGGTCTAGCACTGAACATACTTGTATGAGATAGTCTAGCGGTTTGTTCCCAGCCAGAAGGTTGTAGGTTCGAGGAGTTGGCCTGCCTATAATCATCTTTTGAGTAAGATGCCTAAGATATGCCTCCTACATGCTAATGTAATATTTGTAAGTGAAAATGGCTTTGGATAAAAGCGTCCATTAACTACCAAATTCTATATTATCAACATTTCTTTTTAAGGTTGGTTAATTGGTCGGTTCTACGACGCAAATGGGCAGCCCACAGAGGCCCTATTACACGTAGGGGCATTGCGTTCAGAGGGCCGGAGACTCCAGGCCCAGGCCCAAGCAGAGAGGGAACGCTTCCCGCCATGCAACTCGGAGTGGAGTTCAACCGGGCCAGGAAGAGTGTGGTGCTCCACCAAGAGGTATAGTCTCTCCCAGGCAGAGGGTCTGTCTCCCTATTTTTGCAGGTGCACATTCATATGGGCAATCGAACACGTCACACTGATTGCTATTCTTTTCTCTTGGTTGGCCTGTTGTAGTGGGGGAGTGGAACGAGAGTGGTCAGGCGTCCCCAGAAAGCTCTTCTCTCCGGGTGCCGGGGAACCTCACTGCGTATGCGTAGAAGACTCCTCAGCAGCAGCAAACCCCAACCTGCAGGAATACGAGGACTGCCCTCCACACTCTGATTCCTGCCGCGCTGGACCGTGACAGGCCACAGATCTGACCACGTGGAAGCTGACAACATATGTAAACATATGGTTGATGCAACAACAGGGACTCTAGTGAGCTATTCACTTTAAACTAAGCCAAAAACACACAATGCACAAACTAAATGATTATTTAGATGACCTTTATGTAAAGTTGTCTTCCCTTTCTCTAAAAGGATACACCAGGAAAAGACAGGCTAGATATCTGAGCATACAGATACAATACGATGTGCATAAAAGATTAAACAATGTGCATAAAAGATTAACAGAGGATATATTTAAGTTTGTCACAATGACAAGCACAAACTGCATTAAGTACAAAACAGTTGTAGTGGTCAAAAATATCACATTTATCTGTACAATTTAACAATACCTAAAGCGGCCCCACTACATGGCCAATCCCCTCCCACATTCTCCAAGAATTATCACACACAAAATAATAATTAAAAAAAAAATCTTGATAAAGTGCACCTGTTAAGCTTGGAAATCAAGAAGCATTAAACATGAGTAAAAGAGGAAAGGTTTCAGTTCACAACTCTCCACGAAGAGCTCACGACAAGATGAAATGTAATGCTTTGGTGATTTGATTGTTGGGGGAAATATTACAATGTCATGTAAAGGCTACAAACGATATTACATGCATATTAGGCATAACCGGTATATTTGTTGAACAGGAACTTGTGTTATGTCCCTGGGAATTTTGAGGCTCATCATGCTCATTGTGGTTAAAAAAAAAAACCCCAGTTAAGTTAATGATTGAAATCTATTAAATCAAAATGGATCCTTATGCATGGCACACATTAAATGGGCCCAACCAGGTTAAGGGGAGGGCGATGAAAAGTAGTTTTAAACTCTGTAAACTGGCTATTGTTAACCAGCTGAGCAATTCATGATTTTGTATTAGAGATGCAGAATTTTGTGTAATTCTAAACTTTAAATAAATGTATTTTGAACACACAAAAAAAAAAAAATCAACTCCTGTCCCTTTAAGTCCTACAGGTGTCCCTTTCTTGAACTAGCAGGGGGAAAAAGTAGGCTACAGTAATAAATTATTACGGTAATATGCCAAGAGCACGTTCTGTCAGGGTCAAAACATCAGTAGGTTCTTATTTAAAAGTGGGTCCCCCTGCTATTGGTGCCACTTCTGTCAAATGCTGTTTAGACAGTGCTGAGCTGTTCAGTAGGAATGTCAAACGTCAGTAGGTCCCCCGATGGTGGAAACTTCTCCAGCAAACTCCTCTGAGGGATCCAGTAAGTGTCATTTATTTTGACCAAGAACAGTGCTTGTCCGTGAATGATTTGGGGAGCTAATCAATTCGTATACCCTCCTGAGACCCAGCCTGGACTTATGTCTGTAGTGTACATTTGGTTCACATGCCCTGTCAATCCCTACTGCAGAGAGGACATCCCAAGCTTTCTAGTGATGTCACTTGATAGGATAGGCTTGGAATCTTTTTTCTTCCATCCAAAATATCCAGCATAAGAGCAAGCACATTTTATGTTAAAGAGTACTTAAAATATTTAAATTTAAATTTTGATTATGTTCTTTATTGAAATGTCAGTTTTTTTTAAATAACCAATTTATGTATGTTAATTATTACAAATACCACCTTAATGTACTTAATGACTCCATATTGTAAAACAGTTGAGGGAGATTCAGAGTTGGACCTGTCAAGATGACCGGTAATGATTAGAAATTATATTTTCTACAGTAATTTCATGTAATGCAACACCCACAAGCCAACCCCTACTGGGTGCTCTTTAAATGGTCTGAGGCTGCTCCTCGATCTTGAAATGGGCAGCATCCATGTGCACTGAATTTGTTCTCCACGAAGTCACCTATTCTGCAACCAATACTTCACAATCTCCTGGATGCATTGCTAGAAAAAAGGCTTTCCAGCTACAAGAACTATAATGATTGAACAGATGTTCAATGCTTTAAATATGTGATATAGGCAGGATTTTAGATATATATATATTTAGTAGTAGTGTTTGGTTTTTAAATGCAGGCAGCCATCACTGTGTTAAATGCTTTGTAAGTATGTGTGTATGCGCTCTGGTCTACCTGTGTGTCTAATAAGATTTTGTCGGCTATCTTAAGATTCTGCCCAATCAGGGCATCTCTTCATTAAACTGGCATATCTGCCTATCCATCACGCAAATTAATGAATGAACACATCTACAGTTTTGTCAATAGGTTCCAGAGGAAGGGGGCAGAGAAGGAAGATGTGGATATTTAAGTTGCTGATTAACAAAATCTTGCTCATTCCTTCTGGTTAGCATCTGTAGCTCTCAACGCAACACTCAAATCCTACCTCCATCAGCCTTAATATCACTCTACAGCCATAAATCTTTTCAATGTGTCTTCACACTAAAATTGTCCTTTGGTCCACTACAGAAGTCAGTCTGCAAGATAAAAAAAAAAAATTGTAAAAAAAAGTGTAAATTGTAAGATGTTCTTTTTACCCAAAATAGGTAGGAAAAAAAAAACAACAAATTGGATGACACATTTTCCTTGGTTCCCAGGAGGATATAAATGAAATGTAATTAGTTTGTAATCACACAAACTCAGTCCAGCCTTCACACCAAGCTGATAGGATTCTGATTTCCACGTTCACGTGATACCTTCATCACAAAAAAAAAAAAAAAAAAAAGACAATGTTTTTTTTTTTTTATATAAATGTCTACTTGAGTCCTTCTAGAACACCAACGGTTTTTGATAGTGTGAAATAGCATGAAGGCGGTGGTCCGGAACTGTGCAGGCAGGGGGTCCTGCGTCAGTAACTCCTGCTACTAGTCTTGTCTCCACGCCTGACTAACACTGGGACTGCAGAGGGGAGGGGTCGTTAGGACACCCCTCCTAGAGTCAGCACATCAAAGCAGATGTCGCACACTCTCACAGGCTTGTTCAGCTCAAACTTGATGATGGGGATCTCCTTGATAGAGCACTTGTGGCACAGCAATCGCCCACAGTGACGGCTAGAAACGACACACGATTGAGAGAACGTGAGACAAAGCACTAGTTCTATTAAAATAAATACAAATTAATAATTACCAGTGATGCTTCCGGGTTGTGACGCCGAACTTGGCAGTGCATTCGTAGCAGTTGGACCCGTCGCACCACGGAGGCTCTTTGGACAACATATCTAAACCAAACATCAAAACGGGCGGGGGATTATTACGCCGCTTTCACTTGGAACATCGCCGACATCGTAACCACACTTACCTAGCAGGCGAAAGAGCAGCTGCTTAGTGGCCACTTGGTAGTTGAAGATATTGATGCTCTGATTGTTGTTGACGCCCAGTCGTGCCCCAGACCTCACGATGGCACGGCACAGGTTAGCGTTACCCTTCATGTAGGCCAGAAGCAGAACTGGAAGAAGACAATGGAAGCTCTATTTGACATGCGCGTGTCAATTAGGCAGACAGTGAGTGGTCCTACAGTGTTAGCGTACCCGTGTTCCCCTCGTTATCTGGCTTATCCAGAGGATATTCAGGCATGCACTCCAGAAAGAGCTCAAAAATGGCAGCGGCGTTCTCTTTCCCATAGTGTCCCAGGATGTGCATTGGTGACTGACCCCTAGACAGACCAGACAACAGATTGTATGAGGACGACCGTTGAACACTGCTGCAATCCAGACACGTTTTCCGTGGGGAGACGGCGGATGAAGTAAACCTGAGATTAAAGGCCTCAGCGTCGACGTTGGACTCTGTGAGAAGGGCTCGGACATTGTTCAAGCGGCCCTGCATCACGGCCAGATGCAGCGCTGGAGAAACATGAGAATAATATGGGGGAGTTAGTCTCAATCTGGACTGGCGGGTCACAGTTTAGCATGCAGCGGAAGCTCAAGTCAGACCACACAGCTCTGTAACGGTGGTTACCATTGTTCCCGTTCTCATCCTCTGCGGCGAAGTCAACTCCATTCTCCAGCAGCACAGAGCAAATAGTGGCCATGTCCTGCTGGGCGGCCAGGTGCAGGCCTGTCTGTCTGTGTTTGGTCAGTTCATTAACCTTGGCGCCAGCAAGCAGCTATCCAGGGGCAACAGACATCTCATTATTACAGCGCTCTTTTCTGGGAAGCACAATTGTGCGTGTGTTCCCTATCTGTAAAGCACTTTGAGCTGCAGTTCTGTATGAAAAGTGCTATATAAATAAATAAAGATGATGATGATGATGATTATTATTATTATTATTCAGCAGCAGGTACAGCTAGTTAAAGATATAGTGAGCTATAGCAAGCTAATTGTAAGCTAATACACAAATTCACATACATTTCCTTTGTGTGTCGGCTGGCTCTGTAAATAGGAACATAAACAAAGTGGCAAACACCACTCACAACCACGACGCCGCCTGGCTTCGCAATGCGTTTCAATGTGTGAGCGGAGCTTCTGAGGGAAGCGTTCGCCAGAATGACACTTTAAAGACGGTAGGAGGCGCGGCTGCAGTTACCAGGTTGCGGACAATTATCTCCGAACCGGCCTGCACGGCCAGATGGAGGGGGGTGAGCTTGGCCGAGTCCTGCACCCTGGAGTTCACGTTGGCCTGAACGCTGATGAGGAACAGCACGCTCTCGATGTCTGCGTTCTGCACGGCCACGTGGAGGAAGTTGCGGCCCTTGTTGTCCACCTAGACAAGAGGGAGGGGAGGGGGGGGGGGGGGGTCAGGCTGGAGATCAGCTGGAGTCAAACGGTGGAGTGAGTGAGTGAGTGCGTGCGTGCGTGCGTGCGTGCGGGTTGTCGGCACCTGCTCGGCAGCCCCCGGCTCCCTCTTGAGGATGGCCTCAGCAGCCTTGTTGTTCTTGTGGGTCATGGCGCAGGCGAACGGGGTCATGCCCTGGCGGTCGCGCACGCCCAGGCGAATGTCCGGATGGGAGATGAGCAGCTGGATAATAACACCGTGCTGGTTGCTAATGGCAACATGGACGGGAGCCCGGCCCTCTGCATCCTGTGGAATGAATGAGGAGAGTTGTGCTACATCAGGGCTCTGAGAACCGTTAAAAATGCAACCATTTAAAATGTTCAAAGCGATTTGTAGAGTTGGTTTTATTGTTCTATTGTTCAGTGTAAAATAAAAGAAAGATGGAGCAACGTTTTGGTCTTTGTTACAAGTGGTATAACTGCAGCATTAACTGAGTTTGTCCACTAGGTGGCTTCGGAGCCTGCAGTACAGACATGGGTGTAACACAAACTTGTTTTGTGCTGCCATGGCAGAGTTCAAAGACCCGTAGGTGGGTGTGTCACCCTACATCACGAACAACGTTTGGCACTGTTGCTGTGGAGCGCCGTCCCCTTGGCTCCATCGTGTGACCAACCTGTGCGTTGACGTTGGCCCCGAACTCCAGAAGGCACTGCACCACCTCCTCCTGGCCCCAGCAGCTCGCCAGGTGCAGCGGTGTCTGTCCGTCACGAGCCTCCTCGTCTCCCTCCCCACTGGGGCCGGGCCGCCTGGGACTGTTCACGTCGCAGCCGCTGTTTGTGCATGGACAGACAGACAGACAACATACTAGTTGAAACCTGGTAAAGAATCTCAAGCATGGCGTGAATTAGTTTGTTGGAATGGTGACGCTGGTTCACTGGAATTACACTCCTTTAACAACGGTTAAAATGGTACTGCACCAAAACAACAAAGATCTACTAATCTAATCTACCAGAGCAGGGCTATTCAATTCCGGGTGCGGCCCTCCAGGAACAGAGTTGAATAACCCTGTACGAGAGGGACCTGTTTGACAGCAGTCATACCATAACAACACTAAAATAAAAACAAAATCAAAGAGGAGGAGAGGAAACTGCCCTAAGGTAATTATCAAGGCCGGGTGTTTTATTGAGTGACGGGTATCAAACCTGCGGATGAGAAAGCAGGCGGTGACCTCATTGTTCTCATCCACAGCCCGGTGGAGGAGAGTCTGCTGGCAGCCTGAGGGCCCCGGGCCCCAACATGTGGCATCACAGCCATGCCTCACCTAGAAACACATGGGCAATTCCCCAGTCAACACAAAGGGATCATTGTGTTGAGCCCGATTCATACTAGACAGAGCTACAGCCATTATTTATTTCAAGTTTGTGGGCATGGTACATTGACCTGCCGTGCAAACCGAACACGATTATACTGGGGAGCCGTACATCGAAACTGAACTTTGAAGAAAGAAAAAAAAAAAAGATTGTATGAACAGTGTCTGTCATTGTTGTTATCAAATAGGTCTCGCTGTCTTCACAACTAAATCACGCCCGTAGACATCTACGACGCTGATTGGTTAGTTCAGTTGTTACTCCGTCTCAAGTCACAAGGATTCGAAGCTCTCCAGACTGATTCTGGCAGCAAAGTCTAACTGAAGCTTGTGAAACAAGGATGGTCTCGCTTGGCTACTGGAACACACCTCTCAGTTTATGTTAACATGGCAATGCAGATGGCTAGAAACAATATATCAGGAGAGAGCAACGACTGCGAACTGCAGTTGTGAATAGACATTTATTTCCTTGTTGGCATGCTTAGCCTAGTTCAGACTACCTTCAGTAGCTTCAGTTTATTTTCACCCTGAGAATCAGTCTGGAAAGCCTAGGAATCATTTTGAATGTGTCCGAGTAGCAACTGAACTTTCCAATCATCATGTTGATAGCTATACGGGCGTAGTTTAGGTGTGCAGACAGCGAAACGACCAGATGGTTCATCCAATCAAATGGCAAGCATTTTTTTAAATTTTTTTTAATAATAAACGTACCTGCCCTTTACAAACTGTTTCAATGTACGGCTCCCCAGATGGACTTGTGACAACAAACCACCTGGCATGTCAGGTAACGGCACGCCACCAGACGCGGCGAGAAAGTTCCAGCTTTTAGCGTTAATGTCACAATACGTCACACAGCACAACCAGTTTCAAACTGGCAGCGCAACAATCATTAGGCGTGTGATCTCAGGACAAGCCAGGGCACGTTGCCAAGGACAACGAGCATGGCAGAAGACACAAACTTGAAGCAAAAACAAAAAACAATTGAAGGGCTGCAATAGCTTCACTTTGCGCCAAGAGTAATTGAAATGAAAACCTCAATAAACATGGGAAAACAGAGTAGATGCACTGAATTCCCCTTCTACTGATGCTGTCTGTGCGTCTTACCAGTGTTGAGGCAATATCCTCCAAGCCGTTCTCCAGGGCCAGCCACAGGGGCGGGTCGCCCTTCTCGTCCACCACAGACATATCGGCCCCGCGTGTGCAGATGGCGTCCACCACCAGAGGGAGCTGGTTGCTAATTGCTAGCTGTAGTGCCGTCTGACCTTCCTGGGTCCTGAAAGGAAGAGCAGCCATTACAAAATGCCACTTGGAGCCACAGAGACAGACGTCGCATTCTTAAAGCGCCGTTACAGAGGAGGTGGGAAAAAAAAGAGAATTCCTTGTTTATTGCGTACAGTTTCTGATAAAAACTAAATCTCTTTGTGATGGTCTGCCATAGAGGGCTGGTCCCAAATTATTGATTATTCGCGTATTCGTTTGTTTGGTACGTAAATGAAAATTTGGGGATTAGAGTATTCGTTTTTTACATTATGCATGGATGCATGTTTTCCCCATTATCCCTAGTCTTTGTGTAAACAAACATGTTAATAATGTAATTGCCTGCCCTACACTGGGTCAACAACACAATCGATTGCAATTGACTTTGTCTGAAAGAAGAGAGCCAGGCTATTCATTCAACACACACTCTTATTGGCTAGTATATGCTATGAGTCTCCATAGGCGAGTAGTGGACTCTTAAAAGTTAAAAGCACTGATTCATGGTACAGTTATGCGCTATTGAAAACCCACAAATGGTCCTGCTGCCTGCTTTGATTTTTAACAGTTTATGAAACATAAATAATAGTTGAGTATTTGTAATGGTATTTTTGAGAATGAGTATTCGAATACTCGTTCAGAAAAACCATCAAGCTTGTAAAACGGTATTTAGATCAGCCCTAGTCTGTCATTGTGTCCGCCCGTTTCTGCTATGCCCTCCCCCCTACCCACCACTAGCCTGGTGTAACTGGCCACAGTCACACCAGTTGATTCCTACTACTTGATGAAGACCTCTGGAACATTTGTGAAACTATTGGACAGCGCCGAACCAATCTGCGTTGCTACAACTGCTTTGATCGCCTCATCTAGCCCTACCACCATTTCGAAACACGCTCGACTTCAACAGCATCTCAAAAACCATCCCTGATTGGTCCGCCAGCAGGGTGGCTGTGTGGACGCTAACAGGAACAGGGTTTCCAGACTGTAATCTCAGCTAAATTAATTGAGCTGAGAGCACTAGTCAGCCGGAGCCGGAGCCAGGCTACCCCCCCCTTCCCCTCCCAAGAAATAGCCTTACATGACATTAATATCAGCCTGATGCTCCAACAGGAAGAGGGCGCTCTTGCTGTCTTGTCTCTGGATGGCCATATGCAGCAGGGTCTGCCCGTTGGACATGGCGTCGTTGATGGAAGCGCCGGAGCCCAGAAGCTGGGCTGCGATGGTGTGCATACCTGGTGGGCGAAGACATTTGAATAACAACAAATATGGAGCATTGTAACGCATTTCAATGGAAGCAATAATTGCATCTACCATGCATCGCCTGAAAGTTAATTTACCTCAAAACAGTTTGCTGCAGGAATACACAGATTGAGGTACTTGGGAATTAATGTAATATACTCAAAATATCCAATAACGTCCCCAGAGAGAATTACCAATATTTTGGTGAAATCCTTGGATTGGATAGGTCGTTCCAAAAATTGAATGCGGACATGCCGTCCGTTTCCAAACTCTCTGTGGTGGTGGGTGTGTGTGTGTGTGGTGTGGTGGAGGTGCACATTGTACACGTTACAGAGAGATGACACGCCTGTCGGTGAAGGCTTGGGATAATGGTGTGGAATTAGTTTACCTGTCCAGAGGGCCAACCCCAGCACTGTCTGGTCCATGGAGTCTTTGAGGCTGAAGTCGGGAATGATCTGGAAGTTGTTGCTGGCGTGGAGCGTATTGGCTGCAATGAGACACGTCGAGGAGGGGAAAGATGGGTGAACAAGTCCCTGAAGAAGACAGCTTGTCCGTCAAACGTTCTGTGTTAAAATCTCTCGTATCTGAGCTCCTGGAGCAGGTGGCTTCTTTTTGTGAACACATCCAACAACTAAAACTGATTTATTTGACTTGATATAACGGTTTTCCAATGGATCTTATTGACTTGTACTTTGAGTCTTGAACTAGGCTTAAACCACGTCTGGCAAATGTCAAGTCAAGTAAAGTCAATTTTATTTATATAGCCCTTAATCACATTGCAGTCTCAAAGGGCTTTACAACCTACATTTCACATG
>JAODLL010000006.1:2942364-2953141 GCA_026546735.1 Forbesichthys agassizii | reverse complement strand
TTATTTTATTTGATTTTTTTTTTTTTTTTTGTGTGTGTTGGGGGGGGGGGGGTACATCATGTCTAATCATTTTATAGGGTCATGCCCCCCCCCCCCCCTAATGTTTTCCTCTGTAATATCTGTCCTGTATAGCTATTTGAGCACATCCTACATCGGGAGTTTCAAGACCTTCACACCAAACACTTGTCCCGGAAGTTCACTGAGTGGGTATATGGACCGGTCCACTCTTCCCTCTATGATCTGGACTCTATAGACTCATATGAAAACAACTCGGTACTGGAGATACTGGTCTACGGCAGTGACATTGCAGTGAGTTGTAAACCAGAACACCGTAGCTTAGGTAAACTACAGATTTGTATCTTCACGTTTTCTCAGTTTAATTTTATTTCGACTTGAACTTTGTGTGTGGAAGGGATATGCGCTCTCTGAGTTTCAAACCAAAACAACAATGTTCATGTAATGCAGATTTTACCCACAAGGGTAAATTAGTGTTCCTTTAAGCAATCTCCACAAACAATTGCTTTTCAGAACCGTCATGAGATGCTCCAGATCGAGCCTTTGAACCACCTGCTGGAGGAGAAGTGGAATCGGTTCGCTGGTCGCATGTTTTTCATAAACTTTCTGGTCTATGTTGTTTACCTCTCTGTCTTCACATACATCGCTTATAACAAGAAGCAACGCCAGGTCAGTCAGTCACCAGTTAGCTCTTGGAGGTCATGAACCTCCAGAGAGACTTTGGGTTGGCCTATTTAATGTCCGCCCTTTCAGAGTGACCCACACTGCCCTGCTGGTGAGTTGTTAAATTTGTTCTCTGACCCCAGCCACCGTTCCCCATCGATGACACCCTAGGGGATTACCTGTATCTCTCAGGTCAAGCGCTGTTAGCCCTGGCCTCGTGCTATTTCTTCGTCAGAGGGGTACGAGGCTCCTTTTTGTTTTTTACATGTTTATTGAGCGAATACATGGAAATAGACAATACAAAATAAACATTGTATATATTGAGTATATAATCATGTAACACGCTGCATTTCATTTCAAACAGAACGACTATGATTGGATAAGCTTTATGTCTCTATATCTTTAGATTATAGACATGAAGAGGAAGCGTCCAAAGATGCAAACGTTGCTGATTGACGGCTATTGTGAGATTCTTTTGTAAGTTTACTGTAACGTTTTACTGGTGTACATTTCACCACCCCTGTACACTCACACCCGTGTTCTTGATCCAACTAACAATATACAATCAAGTCAAGTCAATTGTATTTATATAGCCCTTAATCACATTGCAGTCTCAAAGGGCTTTACAGCCTACATTTCACATGGAAACAAACAACACCCCCTTAACCTGCTCCTACCCACAGCACAGGATCTGCACGTTCTGTTTGAAATACGTCAGAACGGGTCTTTGTGACCAGTTTGCTGCTCAGTTTCTTGCAGGCGGTGCTCTTCATAGCTTCGACGGCGCTGTATTTCTGTGGGAGAGAGGAGTACCTTGCCTTGCTGGTGCTGTGTCTGGCTCTCAGCTGGGTCAACCTGCTATACTTCTCCAGAGGCTACAGACACATGGGGATCTATAGTGTCATGATACAGAAGGTAGCGCCTATACAATAACTGACACACTCTGACGTTGTGACAGTAAGGGGGAACACAATGTAATGAAAAGACGGTCTTGACATTCTGTCTCTCTCTCTCTCTCTCTCTCTCGTAGATGATACTTGGTGATATCATGCGCTTCCTCTTTGTCTACATGGTCTTCCTCTTCGGCTTTTCGGCAGGTAAGACGTGTCTTTGTCTCAAGTGAAAGAATGCATGAGCGAGGTTGTGACGCTTTTCCCAGTACCGCTCAGCATCTTCTGCCTCGATCTGTGTGTCGCAGCGGTAGTCACCCTACTCATAGACCCCCCGGCGGCGGTCAGCAGAAACACGTCGAAAGGACGCACGTTTTTCGAGGAGGTATCCGGCGTGGCGGCGGAGGGCTGCGTGAAGCCCACCTTCAGGAACCTCTCCTTCACCATCCTGGAGCTCTTCAAGTTCACCATCGGCATGGGAGACCTGGAGTTCACCGAGCACTACCAGTACAAGGAGGTGTTCTACGTCCTGCTCATCTCCTACATCATACTCACCTACATCCTGCTGCTCAACATGCTCATCGCCCTCATGAGCCGCACAGTGGAGAAGATCACCAAGGAGAGCACCTGCATCTGGAAGCTACAGGCGAGGCTTAAGGAGAGCCATGTAGAAAAGAGAGTTGCGCCAATGGAAGGTTCAACGGTCACATGGTTCACGGAGATGCAAAATAGTTCCAGAAAGCGCTAGGTGGGCAATTTGAATCGATAAATACAGATACATAACTGCAATTTTTGGTAATTAGTAATCAATAAATGCATCGGTTTACATTTACAATATAATTGATAGGGTACATCTAGTATTTGCGGCTTACTTCCTGGAACTGTTCTGAGGCTCCACGAGCCACCATTGCTGTGAACGGAGTTGACGAGACTCTCTTCTTCTGTGGGCTTCAGGATGCACACACAGTAGCAGTTCATACAGTACAGTGGTGGGGCACACACCTTTCGAGACACAAAGGCCAAATGTTTCTTGGAACGTGGCATCAAAAGCAGTGAACCACAGAACAATATGGTAGTGGACCCCAAACTGAGAAGTACTGGGTTCACAACCAATACAAGGAATGGCACTCGGTCGCATGTCATGTGCTAAATTACCAAATTGTGAATGATTTCCTTTTGAGGAAATGAAAGTAAAATATGTGTGGGCCTAATATAGATTTTATATAATCAGTTTTAGGTGAAAAATGTAATGGACTCAGACCTTTGGGTATTTATTTAAATATTTTAAATGGTTAAAAAAAAAAAACATGTCTATGTATTTCAGAGGGCCATCACTATCATGGACCTGGAGAAGGGGCTGCCACACTGCCTGAAGAAGAGGCTTCGTTGTGGGGTGGAAAAGGACCTGGGCACTCCCACTGGAAAGGACGTGCGTTGGTGCTTCAGGTCAGCTTGGACACGCCTTGTTCCGCTCTGCCATAGCTCACCCATTCTCTGTCATCAAGGGGTGAATGACAAATACAGCCACAGGAAGGAATTACAAGACAACTGCAGCAGTTTCTCAGATTTGTACTATTTATACATTTTTATTTTGAATTAACATGTAATACATTAATTAACATATTTATAATATAGTTATAAATAATTAACTATTTCTGTTATGTTTTACCTTTACAGTATCTTTAAACTATTGCATACAGTGGTCTCTTAATTCTTTCCACGGCTGTATGTGCTGAAATGCTAAGTACACCACCCTTAACACGTTTGAGAATCGGATTGTCGAGACTGCAAATCACAGGTGCAAATCACAATGACAGACAAGGCAAGAAGACGCACGAGTCAGGAATTGTACTGTATAAACTCCGAAGCTGTGTGAATGGAAAAGGCTGAGTGAGCATGTGGCACACATTGGTGTAGCGTGCTCCTCTAACTGCTCCTCTGACAGCTGATTGATTGCAGCGCTTGTCCTCCTGTCTCAGAGTGGAAGAAGTCAACTGGAACAAGTGGAATATGAACCTGGGCATAATCGATGAGGATCCTGGCAACAGCGACAGGGTCCTAGTGCCTGGCCCAAGCGTTTCTCAAGAAAGTATGTTTACAGAGACAACCATTTTGAAAACATCCAGGTTCCCAGAGTGACAACAATGTTTGGCGATGTTTTTAATATTATGATTTGTTAGATAAAGTATGTAGAATGGAAGAGTATGTTCGGAAACAGAGCTGCACATTTAAAAAAAAAAAACTTGAAATGTTGCTTAATTACTATCACTATTATTTTATGACATGTAGGCTACTGTAGAAACTGTTGGTTTTGCACTAGATAACACTATTAAGCATGGCAAAGTAATTGTTTCTAGCCAGTGTTGTAAAAAACATCTTTCATGAACCCTTCATTAAGATGAAAAAAAAAAAAAAGTTCACTAAACGTTAGCAAACGATTTGTCTACTGAATGCACCATCTGTAACACTTCAAATAACACTTTCCTTTCTGTCCACAGGGAGGAGCTGGAGAGGCTTTTTACGGGACGTCAGTCGGAGTTACAGCAGAACTCAACACACATCACAGTCCACAGAGATGATTTCCCTGTCCACCACACCAGTATAAAGCCTTCAATCTGACCAGTTTCCTCATACCTCAGCTGCCCTAGTTTGAACTGCACATTATACAACTAAGCAAATACATTAAGTTATTACTAAAGAAGAAATAATCTGTGTTGCCAACTTCCATTGACTTCTACATGTCAAATGTCTTAAGAATTTTTGAAATGTGATTAATATTAGCACAGCAGACACAATGTTCATATGAAAAGCAATGTAACACTGAATATGCTGCAAATGTGTTCCCACAAGTAAGTGTTTCAATGCTTAGTAGGCTACTTAAATGCCAAAATGATTATGGCAATGGTTTGGAATGGATCAGGCATTTAATACCCAGGCTTCAGTATATTACTGCTCTGACCTCCTTGGCTGAATGGGTTTGATCTGAACAAAAGCCACAATCCAGCATAAAGTGCAGTTTACAATGGCCTCGTGTGCAGCCTTTAATAGAGCCATTTACATCACTGCCAGACATACCTCTAGGGTACACAGCGTGATTAGGCTGTTCAACTTCCTGTTTCCAGTTTGGTGGCAGGATAGAAGAGACTGCATAATCTCCCCCTCACCAGTCAGCAGGCTATTTGCTGTTAAGGCCATGGCATACTTACCGCGTCCACGAGGACGAGCGGTCGTCCTCGTCCGTGAGGTCCATAGAACTATAGGCGAGGCCACGCATTTGGTAGTATGCAGTACAGTTACATGGTCCAGTGTAGGCAACAGCGCTACATTAAAAACATATAGCCTACACTCACCAGCCATGCACTGTATTAGGTACGCCTTACTAGTACTTCTGGGTTGGACCATTTTGCCTTCAGAACAGACTTCATTCACGTTGGAATAGATTAAACAAGGTACTGGAAACATTTGTCAGTTTGGTCCATTGACAAATGACACAATATAGTGTAGATTTGTCAGATGCACATCCATGATGCAAAGGTCCTGTTCCTTCACATCCCTAATGTTATATAGATTGAGATCTGATTGCGGAGGCCATTTGAGTTGAGTACAGTGCAAGCAGAACCCTGTGGCGTCGTCTGCTGCTGTAGCTCACCAGCTTCTGAAGTGTTAAGTGCGTTAATAAGTGGTTATTTGAGTTATTGCTGCCGCCTTTACATCAAAACAGGTTTGAATTAATTCCCCTCTGACCTCTGGCATCAAGGCATTAAGGACCACAGACCTGCCACTCATTGGATTTTTTTTTTAAATTTGTTTTTCTTTTCTATAAACCCAATGATTGTGTGGAAAAATCTCAGTAGAGCCGCATTATGAATTACCCAAACCTGCCTCGTACAGACAACCATGCACGTTCAGTGACATCATTTTTCCCCGTTCGTTTGAACTTCAGCCAATCGACACGCGCGCACACACACACACAGTACCTACATTTATTTATTTATGTATATACACACACGTATATATACACACACGTGTGCGTACGTACACGTATATACGTACACGTATATACGTACACATATACACACACACACACGTGTACACACACACACACGTATACACACACACGTGTACATATACACGTATACACACACACACATATATATATACACACACACGTGTACATATACACGTATACACACACACACATATATATATACACACACATATATATATATATATATACATACATACACACACACAGTGTGCCTTGTCTTGTAGAGCCCTTGCCAATTTGGCGAAATGTCTGAATTATGAGAAGAAAAAAACTTGAGTTTCTAGCATATACCGTTCTGAAGATATGATACGAAATAGAAACCTATGCAAAATCCGCTCTGGCGCAGATCTAAGTAGATCAATAGAGTGGATACACACCTCTTCAAATGTCAGGTTTTTGTGATGCAAAAGTGTGGACAACCTCCTATAACTGGAGATGTGGCTGTATTCAGAATAAACCAATCACATTCAAGTTAATGTTAATTAGAAGTCATTCCACACCTGCCATCATTTGAAGTGGCTGATTAATCACAAATAAAGTGGTTCTAGTAGGAGTTTCCTGACATTTCTTAGTTGCATCTCAGAGCAAAAGCCGTGGTCTGCAAAGAGCTTCCAAAGCATCAGAGGGATCTCATTGTTGAAATATGCCATATTCTTCATAGGGATGGGCTATGGTGGTAGGGTGGCAGGACGGAAGCCTTTTCTTACATAGAAAAACATCCAAGCCTGGCTAAAGTTTGCAAAAAAAAACATCAAGCCCCCCCGAAAGCACAAGGGAAAATATGTTATGGTCTGATGAAACAAAGGTTGAACTTTTTGGCCATAATTCCAAGTTATGTTTGGCACAAAAACCCTGCACATCACCCAAATAACACCATACTCACACAGTAAAGCGTGGTGGTGGCAGCATCGTGCCCTGGGGCTGTTTTTCTTTAGCTGGAACAGGCCTTAGTCAGGGTGGAGGGAATTATGAACAGTTCCAAATACCAGGCAATTTTGGCACAAAACCTTCAGGCGTCCGTTAGAAAGCTGAAGATAAAAAGGAAGTTCACCTTTCAGCATGACAACGACCCGAAGCACACATCCCAATCCATAAAAGCGTGGCTTTACCAGAAGATTAGCGTTTTGGAATGGCCCAGCCAGAGTCCAAACCTGAATCCAATGTAACATCTTTGGGGTGATCTGAAGTGTCCTCGCAATCTGACAGATTTTAAATGCTTTTGCAAAGAATAATGGGCAAATAGTGCCTTGTCAAGATGTGCCATGCTAATAGACTCCTACCCCATAAGACTGAGTGCTGTAATAAAATCAGAAGTATTAGTTTAAGGGTGTGCACACTTATTTTTCATTTTCCCCCTTTCGAAGGTTTCAGTTTGTTTTTCCAATTGAATTGTTCACATTAAAAAGGTGGAAAAAGTTCTGACATGATTTATCTTTGTGTCATTCTTTTACATCACAAAAACCTGCCATTTTAACAGGAGTGTGTAGACTTTATATCCACTGTAGATAGGTAGGTAGGTAGGATCAAAACCTGCAGGCATCATGCATTTGAATAGACTGTTAAGCATCAAAGCATAAATTAGAACTTTATTTTATTATTACAATATTACAAAAAGAGTAGCAGAACTCTCACTCTTGCATCTTACCTGCTGTACAGAATTACACAAAAGAAAGGCCGGTCAGTTTTCTTCCTTTTCACAGCAATAGTACAAGTAACAAAGAAGAAAAAAAGATTTAAATAACAAGAAAATCAAGTATTATAAATAGTCACAATTGCAAACTGAAGATTTGAAACAAGGGGGTGGGAATTGTTACAGCCCAGTAAATACACATTGCTCTAAAATATATATAATTACAAAATATTACTACATTTCTTGCTTTACGTTACAAATTATTTTTAAGGAATGAATTGCTCTAAGTTAAAAAAAAAAAACTAAAAAAAAAAACATTTTAAATTAACTTGGAAAAACAAAGCAAAAATTGCTGTTTCTGTACTTTCTTTTTTAATTTGGGTTTTATATTAAACCATGCTTGTTTTCAAAGGAAAGACCAAGGACCAACTACTTAAGGCTTCTTAAGGGCTGTTAGGGAAGGGTGTGAACAGGACATGGGCAACGGTGTACACGCACGCACGCACGCCCCTTATCTCTACTCACATCAGCAGGCAACATTCATACACAATCATTACAAATTACAGTAGTCTAGTTAGGTAAGCCAGTGTACAAACAAAACAACTATGTATTTGCTGTTTCACTTCAACTTAAAAGTCCTTTGCGTTATGGCCAAGGGATCTTGCAAGTGATCAATTTGGTCTTCAAGCAAACTTCACATCAGAATCAGTAGCAACTACACAACTTAATCCACTTAAGTTATTCCTTTGATTTCAACAATCAGGATCGAAACCCTTGTTTGGTTCATAGTTATATTCTAAATATCATTGGTTAAACACTATCACAGAACTGAGTTTTGTCCTGCATACTAATCTACCCCATTTAATAACTAATGAAAAAAACATTGCAATAATTCAAGTAATACATTATTCGGGTACGAACAGTCTGAAAAAACAAAACAAAATGGCACATCTTGGAGACAGTGTGTCCCAGTTTATCTGCCTGCCTTTAAAATAGTCAGAATTCAGATATTACTTCAGATATCACTGAAAAACTGTTCCCAAGCCATGTTGACAAGAACACTTTTTTTTTTTAATAAAAAAGGTTTCACCACAGACACCTGAATTCTTTGCAGCATTTTGAGCAGGACAGGTGAAAATATGATGTTTGTTGACATGTTTGCACCCTGCGGGATCTATACTATGTACAAATGACCTGATTACATGCTTCCTTAACTGGTAGAGCGGAACAAAACATAGTCGGAAACCTGACACAGGAACAGTCCTATTTATACAAATATAAATACATGTGCATACAAACACAAGCCTTTCATAATGTAATGTGTAAATGTAGTGTCCAGTGACTGGATTTGCACCCCAGAACTCTTCTGTTGTGTCTTCAAGAGGAAAATAGGATTGTGTCTAATCTTGAAGTCATCGTGAGGTTTGTGTGTAAACACAAACATGAAAAGAGCCTGTGCGTTAGTCTGTAAAACCTTCCTCCAGTAGACAATCTATTCTTCTGTGAGGAATCGTTCCTTCCTCTAACATGCATACGTAATCTTTATGCAGAAATAAAAGAAACAAAAACACCTGAATCCTTACATCCAGGCAAAATTAAAAAACATTTAATGGCAGAAAGAAGCTAGAAAAGAAAAGACACACAATGAGTTCCCTAAAGTGCTTTGTAGGAGCACGCAATACCAAAAATCAATTGATCACTTGCAAGATTGATTACAGAAAAATAAATATTGAAGAAAAAAAAAAAAAGACTACTGGTTTTCCTTAAATATATTAATTTAGCCGCTTTTACATTAGCGGACATTTAAGTTATCTGTGTATTCCAAGCGTTTCCTCTTAAGACTAAATAAAGGTTTATTGAGAACTGTAGTGTAGACAAGGCCATAGCTTATCTGTACCCTGGATGTTGGACGAGCCTGACGTCGCCAGCCTCTAGACCTACCCTGCTCATGGGAGGCCTGTGCATCTTGCCCATCAAGCCCAGATTCTGATCTCGCAAGTAGGGCGTCTGGAAGTCTCCGCCCAAGTAATCTGCCATTTGCATCAGATTAGTCTGGGCGGTGGTGGACGAAGAGGAGGTGGAGGAGGAGGTGGTGGAGGAGGAGCAGGAGCCCGTCCCAAGCCGGTAATGGGGGGCCCCGGGGGGCCCACAGTCCAGCGCCGTGGCGGTGCCGCCCGGGGCCCCGCCGTGGAACGGCATGGCAAGGTCCTGCGATCCGGAGCTGTCGCTGTTGGGCGTGGGCAGGATGCTCCCGCCGCCGCCCCCCCCCCACAGGTGGGAGTGGTAGTAGTGGGCGTTGTTGTTGGCGTAGTGCGCCATGGGCACGTTAACCGGGGGGGACGGGGTGGGCCTCTCCACGGGAGGCTTCAGGATGTAAGGCTGGCCCACGCACACCTCCGGCCCGTAGCCCAGGCCCTTGTACGAGAAGCCTGCGTCCCTGGAGGGCTGCCCGCAGGGGTGGCACCCGTTCTGGACGTGGTGGAGGTGGGCCAGTGGGTGCTGGCTGTGGCTGTGGTTCCAGGAGAGCATCTGTTGCTGCTGCTGTTGTTGTTGGAGAGCCTGCTGAGCGTGCATGTGTTGCTGCTGCAGGTGCTGCTGCTTGATGTCGCCATGGTAGCCAGGTAAGTGGTTCATAGCCGCCAGGCTGTTCTCCGGGGGCAGCAGCTGGACGCAGCCCCCCCGGGAGCAGGCGCTGATGAGCAGGCTGCGGCTGATGGGGCTGGGGTTGGCAATCTGGCCCTCGCACACCGACGCGGCCACGGCGCCCTGGGCGCGCGCCTGGCAGAACTGGCTGATCTGGTGCACGATGGCGCTCAGGTCCCCCGGCCGCTGGCCACCACAGCCGCCGCCCGCCATGGAGAGCGGGATGGTTGAGGTAGAGACTGTGACGTTGGGCGGAGCCTCGCCGTCCGGGAGCTGCTGCCGGAGCTGCTGCGGGGCGTGCGGGGGCGGCTGCAGGTGGAGCATGGGGCCCGTGGGGCCGTGTGGCCCCGGCGGGGCCTGAGGCAGAGTCTGGGGCCGGGGCAGGCCCTGGGGGTGTTGGGTCATGGAGGGCACGGGGTGCCTGAGGCCTTGGGCCATGGGGCCCTGCTGCTGGGGGAGCATGTGCAGAGGCTGGGCGTGGCCCATCTGCTGCGGAGGAGGAGGGGGGCGGTGGGGCTCTAAAGTGCTGCTTGAAGCCACTTGGTAGGGGCCGGCGGGGGGGTTCATGGCGGCCGACTCGGGGCGGGCCCGGCCGCCGTGGAAGTCCTTGAGGACGCCGCCTTTGACCATAGGGGCCCTGACGACGGCGAGGAGGCCCGCCTTGGCGCTGGCCGGGGATGGGGGGTAGGGGCTGTAGCGCTGGTGGCCCGACGTGTCCAGGCCGTTGACCGTGCGCCGCACGTGGTTCCGCTGGGGCACCTTGACGCTGTTGGGGAAGATCTTGATGGTGAGGGGGCTGTCGGCCACCTTCTTAGCATACGCGTCCAATTCTGCGGGGGTCGGAAACTGAGCGGCTCTCATCCTTTGTGTGGTGTCCCCTGGGGGAAG
>JAODLL010000006.1:2916026-2937530 GCA_026546735.1 Forbesichthys agassizii | reverse complement strand
CCCCCCCCCCCCCCCCCCCCCCCCCCCCCCCCCCCCCCCCCCCCCCCCCCCCCCCCCCCCCCCCCCCCCCCCGGACGGACAAATGGGCTGATTACTATGTGATTCTGAAATTACAGTCTTGATGAGCAGGAGCGAGCAATTTGGGAGCGCACGCACATGCACACGCACGGCAGCAGAAGTGGGTCACACTAGGGTTTGAGATTCCTCTGAAGGATGAACGGGGCATGAGATGGCTGAGTTAAAGCTAGACAGATGGTCAAGCCTCCAGGATGATCAATAATATAGTAGACGATATGTACATTAACATGCATACAAGGGATTGACTATCACTGTAAGCAGATTTTTATTTTTGCAATACTACAAGTATAATAGTATTTATGTATGTCAATCCTAATGATTTCACAGCTAAATACTGCTACATTACATTCGCTCCTGCACTAGTGCTCTTGCATAGTTGCAAAATGATTTATGACTTTATTATCGAGACTATATCAAGAGAGCAGGATAATTTCATTTTCAAAGCAGCAAAAAAAGCGCCGTTATTGTCTCCATTCATCAATTTGCCATGAACCATTTTGTTAGGATCCCATTGGTCTTTGTCAATTGATTCAGAGCCTCAATGGCCGCGGGCGTCATCGATTCCTAGATTGTCCCATCAGGCGCTACAGGGCCCGAGTGCACATTTGTCAACAACGTGCCCAGGTTCGACTTTAAACGGGAACCGATACATAGGACAATAGGACAACATCACAATCAGCCAATGGTGGGAAAGCCTCCTACGGGTCACACAGCAGAAAGCCACCTACAGGTCACACAGCCCCTGGACAATCTTATCTCTCAGCCCAAAGAGAAGGAAGAAGGGAGCGACTGTAAATGTTGAACTGCTGCTTGGAAAATGAATAGGGCAGTTCATCCTCTGTTCCTTGAGGAGATCTCTCTCTCTCTCTCCCCCCCCCCCCAACGTTGGCCCTGCGAATGTGCCGATCGGTGGGCGGAGGGATTTGAACAGCCTGCTCTGTGTGGGATGGCGGTTTTAGATTTCGGCATGAGTGTGTGTGTGTGTGTGTTGGGAGTGCTTCACTTACATTTCTGAGGTCCAGCGTTCATCTGCGTGTGAGGGAGAAGCTGGAGGGAGAGGTCACTTGGCCCTGGCAGACAGGCCAGCATTTCACACAGACACTAATGCAACATGCGACACACACTTCTCCTCACACTGCAGAGAGAGAGAGAGAGACAGACACACAGACAGACAGATCAACATGCTGCAGACATAACTCCAGGCTAGCACATGGTGTGTAGCAATAAGGGCTGAGCGAGACACAGTTACCATTCAATTAGAAGCCGACTCTCACCTGCAGCATCAGGTGAGGTGACATTCGATGCCAATAACAACTTCAATTAAACATCAAACAGCTGGGGTAAAACGGGCAGACTGGGCCCCGGGGAGAATGACAGCTTTCAAATTCGACTCGATGTTAGGTGGGCGATTCAGACCCTGCTACCTGCGCTCCACCAGACCATGGCAGAGGAAATTAATGGCTCCTGTACACCCTGGAAGAACACGGTCAAGAGGCACAGCGCTGACAAGTTAGCCGCTCTCGGATCAATACCGCAGTGCCCCCCCCGCCCGCCCCGTTAGACCCCCGAGAGTTCTTTACTGGGGAAGGAAAAAGGCGGTGGGGGAAGGGGGGGCGGGAACAAAACAACAGAGCGAGTAAGGGGACACCACGTAAATAAACAGGGCGATGGTCTCCGCTAAGTGGATGCCACTTAGTGCAATAACCCGATGTAATGTAGGGCGCGAAAACAATGTTAGCCGCGCCTCGCTTGGCTCAGTGCTGCATTTAAAAACGCCGCAGACGCCTGCTTAATCCGCATCCAGGCACAGTCAGGGAGCAAATTAAGTCTTGGCCCATCCCCCTGCCACCACCGCCGCCGTGTGGGCATCGGAACAGGGTGGCGAGGGCAGACAAACACCGTCTATGAGGGAAGCTATTACACACAAAACAACCTTGGCGTGCGCCAGTCTGCCGCATGGTGACAGCTTAAGAGTGTCTGTACCACCGCTGGGCAAAAAGAAAGAAAGAGTGGGAGACATACGTTGGAGAGAGAGGATGGTAAAGAGAGGAAGAAAAGAAAGAACAGAAAGGCCATAGTGTGGGGGTTGAGGTGGGAGAGCTTGGAGGAAGATGAACTTGCTTAAAAAATACAATGAAATAAAAAAAGACCAAAAATAAAAGAAGTGGCAGGCGCACTGAAAGGTCAGGGTGACAGCTCATTTAAATTCTCCCAGCGAGAAAGGAGGAAAGACAAAAAACCTCAGGTCTTAATGAAGCTGCCGGTAGCACACTGATCCTTGCGAGCCACGCGCCTAGGGCCCCTACAGGGGAGCAGGGTGGCCCGGGAGCAGGGTTCCAGGGGAGTGGGCAGACCGACGGTCGGTGGAGGTTCAGGATCCACAACGGTCCGTTCCACAATCTCTATCGCGTCTCACCATCACAACCGCCCCCCAAATTCTCTTACAACCAAACCCCACTCGCACCACCCCCCCTCTCCCTCCCTCCCCTCCCCGTCTTGCAGCCTTCATCATCTGCGCTACATTTCTTGATTTACAGCCTGGACCGCCACATGGCAGCAAACCCTGCCCTCGATTCGATGTGTCACCGCGCATTAACTTTAATTGGCCTGATATGTTATTCTTTTCCCGCCGGCCTTGGGAGGATTTTAGGTACGCAGCGCCTTGATGTCAGCAGGCAAGATTTCCAGCTCCTTCTCATTTATCAGAGTGCCAAGATTTCTCCCACAGATAACAGCAATTTCTTTGACAACACACAGACCTGGGGTGGGGTGGGGGAGGGTGGGGGGGCAGAGCATCAAGCCCTGCAGCGACTGAATCTACTGGGCTTCAAGAGAAAAAAAAAACATGTCAGAAAGAAGAGTTTCAGTTTAAGCAAAACAACAGCAATGAGAGAAAATAAAAACCACGGCTTAATGTGCAACAAGACCCCACATACGCGCGTGTGCTTCAACCCAACACGGCCACCCTTGTATATCCTCCCCCACTGCGCCCCTGAATGTCAGAACGGCGTGGAGTGAAGTGGGGAGCGGAGCAGCAAAGGTCAGCCTATGCTAATGCCCCGCCTGACACCCTGCCTTACACAGCGGAGAGCAGGAGAAGGTAAAGGCACACAAACGGGGGCCTGACGTCCACAGACTCCCTGCCAACCCACCAAACCAAAACACTGATGCACCTCCACAGTCACTGTGTGGCCACCGACCCGCTCATCCACAAACACACACACTATTGGTATATGGTCCAGTAATATAAACCATCAGAGAATGTCTGGCAAGGACGAGGACTTGATCTACTGAAAATCAGATGCGTCTCCGTAACAGTAAGGTCGCTGGTCTGGTTGCTCACGGCTACTGATACCTAATTGCCCCTTGAGCACCAGGCAGGATGTGAAAGAATGGGGCAGGGTTTGATTTAACAGCCAGACAGGTTTGTGATGTGAGGAGCATTTCTCTTTTCTTTAAAGTCAGTTTATTGGTCAGTGTATTGAAAGTCAAAGACTTTTTTTTTTTTTTTTTTTAAGTGCTGCACTTAGTCTGGGAAGCACATCGTGCATTGCAGACACACTCGAGTGATTCTTTTGGGACATATCTGCATTTTGTGTGGGAAAGAAAATGGAATATGTTGTCCCCTAATCTTTAGAGTTGTTAAACCGAAACGGTGCCATCACGTTTTTCTGTCTACATGCTACCTAAATCAAGGCGATGTACCGTAGGCTCACCACGGACTGAGATCACATTGTCTATAAATTACCCAGAATCACACTATTTCGGAAACTGTGCAACGAAATTGACCATTCAAAACAAAAACAAAATGGCGATAATACCGCAGACCGCGGTATTGGGGCACCCTTAATCACCGCAAGGACATTTTCTTCACAGCGACAGCCCTATCACACGCACACCAGAATGTTACTGACACTTGCTAAAAGGTGAACATTCATTTGTACGTTTTTAATTTCTAAAATATTATAGTTTCATAGGTTTCATAGACTTGGCAAATGCTTTTTTCAGAAGTACTCCATTGTGGGTGCAAGTATTCTGACGCTTTTATTGTTCACATCGATATCGGAATTATACCGTATTGACTGAAATTATTAAGTATATCGTGATATTAATTTTGGCCATATCGTCCAGCATTAAACAGAAGTAATCTGCGATTCCTAGCTTCAGTGAGCACACATGTAAACATAGCCATGCACTTTGATTGACACGTCATTTGAGCCAGCCAGAGCTGTCAAATAGCATATCCCTCCTGTATTAGCCAATAAGAGTGTTGAATGAATAGCCCTGCTCTCTTCTTACAAACAGAGCTAATTGCAATCAAATGTGTTGATGAGTGTAGGACAGGCAGTAACATTTCAACATCTGGGTTGATATGGTCACAGTATGGATTAATGGGAAAATATGCATGCATAATGTGAAAAACCGAATACTCGAATCACAATATTTAAATCGAATACATACCCAACGAACGAATAATCGAATATTTGGGGCCAGCCCTACCAGCAACAAAATATTTTATACCATATGTGATAGAAACACTATCAGCCAGGGAGACCTTGGCTTGGCCTGGAAAGCGTTGAAGACCTCTGCGCTATAGGGTTCTCTGGGAATTGGAGGTCCCTGTGACTCTGCACATCTCAGACAGCTAACCTGCAGCAGCATTTACCCATATGAATAAAAGGGTGTGAATAACCTTGCTCTTTATTTAAAGATGAAGAACGTCTGAGCCGTGACGCGCCTGGCTCGTGTCATGTGTCAAACTGCTGCCGTAAAAGATGACCTACATTCTTAATATCTCACCGGAGAAGAAGAAGAAGAGGGGCACCAGGGGAGAAAAGTGCTAAAAAGGGAAAGAAAGCAGGGAGCCAAATTATAGCAGCTCACTACATGTATGCACCGGCTACCCTGCATTAAGGCTTTTCCATCAGTTTCAATATTCGGGGGGGGGGGGAGAGGGGGGGAATGTACAAGATGCTAATAAATTAGGAAAAAAATCTTCACACAGTCACTGGTGGTAAACATGCAGGACCTCACACCAACAATAAGCTAATTAAAACGGAAGTCCATGCAAGAATATTTGCCATAAGAGGAAAAAATAAGAACAGCAGAAAACAGGCCCGTTTGGTTGTTGAATATTAGCAGTTATTCTGCCCCCAATTATAAGCAAAGCCAATTAGGAGAGGCGACTCACTGTGTTGTGCATTGCCTTGCGTGAAGGAGAGTTGAGCAGAGGAGAGAGCAGGCTGCTGTTACTTAATTGCATGTTTACCCCCAGGTTATGGGTCTGAAATAGAGTCGGGAAAAATATGTTGCAGGAGAAATTCAATGCAAGTCTGGCATGTTGATTCTTTCAGAGACGGAGCGAGATTACTTTTCTTTGCAATCTGGCGGCTTGAATGGAAGGTAAAGAAAGGACGGAAGCAGAGCTTTTTACCGGCCAACGGCAACCTGGAGCGCAACGTCAATAGAAAAGGGTGGAAAGGTTTGGTTCTCGCGCACGTTTGGTCATAGATGCAATAGCAGAGGTGGAACAGGATTGGCTGAAGCAAGGCTGTCGGCTAGCATAGGGCCCACAGGCATATCACGCCAGTTCATGTTCTCACAACAACAACAACACATCCTGAGGACCACAGCACTTCCTGCGGTGTTCAGGGCAGACCGTTTGCTGTTTTTAGCCAACAGACCTCTCATCAACCTGGAATGCTAAACACACACACACACATACACACAGAGACAGACAGAGAAAAAACCCCCCACCAGAATGGATGTCTGGTTGAGAGATGGATAGAGCTGCAAAGCAACCTATTTCTCACAGACACCCTGAGTGTCTGGGGAAAACGCTGGTTCCCCCAACTTGCAAGGCACAAGGTGTTTGTATAAACCTGTCAAATGGGGGAACTTGCAGCAGTAGAAGGGAGCATAACTACTTCAAGAGGGCAAGGCCTGGGAAACCAGCAGAGACCGCATGCTCCTACCTCGAATAATGTTGGGCCTGAAACTCCCGTCGAGGAAGGCCAAGCAACATTGACAGGAGAGAGGGGGACACCGCACTGTGCAGACTTTAGCCATCACCATCTTTGCAGTACCTCACTCTGCCTGCAACTCCCCCCTATTCATTATAATGGGATAATGTATGGCATATATATGTTTTAACTGATTAGTTATTAAAAACATTTAGAAATCCCCCCCCCCCCCCGTACAGCGTACAGTTATCATGATTAGGGAGAATAGCTATAGAGACTAAACCTGTTTGTTTTTTTAACCCGGCTGTAAACATGTTTACAGGTTTTGGAACGTCCACGTTGTATGCATTTCTCCGTTTAGAAGGTTCCCGAATAAAAGGACGTCTGAATACACTATATGTATGTGCAGTTAAGAGCTAGTAGCCAGCCTTGTGTGGGCTGCGTGACAGCCGCTGCTCGTCGCACTAGACAAATGGCCGAGGCAGACGCAATGCAACGTCACGGCCCGTGTGTGTAGGGTGCGGAGGCCCATGGACTCAGACCCGGGTACAAAGAAGTTGACCAATAGGAAAGCGAGGTGTGTGCGCTTACCGTGCAGAATGCCAAATGTCATCTCTTGGCTCGGCTCCAACTCCCGCATTTGATTTACTCACACCCCCTTAATACACACTGCCCTGATTTACGCACACAACAGTCCAAATTAATCAGGGGCGGCTCTAGAAGCATCCGAGATGAGTGATCTGTGGCTGGGCCATTACTCTCCCAGCACTGCAATTAAAACAGAGTACCACTTGACGGCTGGGTTTGGACGCCTCTAACACATAACTGTACAGAGATCAACAGCAAACAGCAGAGATGAAATGTAGAGATACAAGGGATATGCAAGAATGGCACTCTAGTCGATACAATCATTTGCCAGGATAAATGTCACCCCCCCACTTCTCAGATTTCTGTACAGTGTATGCCATTTGTTAACTAGACTGTTAAATTATGCCTTATTTTATAAAACAAACAAAAAATTACTTCAGTTTTGACATTTTACAAACAGTACAAGTTCACACTACCCACTGATTAATCCATTGTAAAATTTGGATTTACAATAAAATGATATAAACACACATAACATAGTAAATATAAAAAGGTCTTTCGCATCTGTATGCACGAATGCAGACAACCAGTGGTGAGGAGACCATCTTGAGCGGGGACCTAAGCCCTTCACCAGCCATCAGATCACAGGGGGAACTCAGACAGCGCTCATACATATGAGAGCGACGCGGTTCCTTTCATGTCCTTCCCGGTGCACACATCAATGTTATCTTCACATATTGCCCCTTATCACACCAGGCAACAATGTGCTGGGTCACATGACGCCCTGTCAAAGATGCCAGACTGGTCGTATTTAGCAGCAGTGCAGAGCGCCAAGCTGGAATGGCGTGGCTGCCACAACACAGATACAGACACAGATAACTAGACTGGAATCTACAGTCCGTGTGAGGTTTGACCTGCGGTGAACAAAATACAAAATGATGTCTGGAAAGTTTCTAGTGGTGTGAATGCTTGGTAAGCTTTTCCATTTGTTACACGGGGAGTTGCAGTGACACACACACGTTGTCCTTTGATTGATGCTTGACAAAATGTTATTCTTCACGTGTGAAGAAAAAGACGGCCTCCATATTGGCGAACTGGTCGAATTAAGAGTCTTATTTATGAGAAACATTGCATTCCATTTGCCAAACATGAAGTTTGTACCAAAGTAATTCCAACTCTTTGAATGAATTGTACATTCTTAACTTGCAAATAACTGGCTGAAGACTGGAATCTAAAACATTTCATTCTACATGGAACTTTGAAACTGTTTAATCAATTATAAATAAAATACATAAAATCAAATAAATTTTTAGCTTTGTGTAGCTTATTCACAAAAACAATACCAAAAGTTACAAAAGCATAGAGCTTGTTAGAAATACATCTGCAAGCCAGTGAACGGTAAAACTAACTGGAATGGCACAAACTGAGGTACAGTTAGGTGATGCAGCTGGAGTGTTTGAATGGTGACCTACACAATAGCTCTGTGGAAATGTGTGCCTTTGCAAGGCGGTCTGGCTATTCCCTGGTTAGCTAGGAAACAGGTCATCGTGAGGCGAGCTAAAGCACGGCAGCATTGTTCCAGCTGGCAGAAAACAGGGAGATGAAGATGGAGTGGTTTGATTTCATTTGGAAGCAGGTGCGTCCATTTTGCGCCCCCCTCCCCCCCACACACACACCTAACTCGCCTGGTGCAGGCAGTCAAAGCGCTTATCAGAAATTGGACACCCCAGTGACAAATTGAGCCTGCGATTAAAGGAAGAAAGAGGAAAGCTTTGTTAAGTGCTTCTGATTGGGATCCAAGGCTGTCCTCGCATAAGAGTCCGTGGGGTGTGTTTGTACTTGGTACAGAGCCAACAGCAGAGCTGACACCACTGCCATCTCCTCCTATTTCCCTCTCCAGGTGTTCCCACAGCTTACATTTCTGCTCAGAGTACTCAGCAAACAAATCCAAATCAATGCAGCTGTTCCCTCCCTCTGTGGTAGCCACAGATGAGCACAGGAAAACATAAATCCACACTAATACCTACCAATGATTCTGCCCTGCAGGAATAACGACCTCCCCTAGCATTACCAGAACCTCCTTATTGACGTGTGCACCGTGTTTAACAGGAGGGACCAAACAGCCTAGTCTGTGCGAGTGTGTGTGTGTGTGTGTTTGTCCCTTCCAGACCAGTACTATTGACCCAGCATTAACCAGTCCAGGCCTGTTTGTGAGTGCAGCTGGGCTTGGCAGTGGCCTGGTGTGTCAGGCTGGGCTGATTTAAGAGGAGGGTCAGAGCGCCTCTTCCAAGCAGAACTGTGGGAGCACTGACTCTCACAAATCATCCTAAAAAGGCTTCATGTACAAAAAAAAATGAATAAAATAAAAAGCCACCGGTGTTAGCAGCAGGCCCCAGTGTGGGAGAATGGTGCCATTACACTAAGTGGCCTCTCACAGACTACACAAACATGCATAAATACACTAGGGTGACATAGACGTGTGCCACAGCTGAAGTACTAGATGTACACAACACATACAATGCTGCATCTACATGAAGGGATGGAAACGAAATGTCAATGTTTTTACCCGAGTGGTATTTTACACCAGCACGTGTCCAAGACAGCTTTTAATGTTCTAGCAAAGGAGCAGTGAATGTAGAAATATTAAAAAAAGGTAATATCACCATTGAAAAATAGAATTCAAATTATGTATAGTATTATTAGCATAGAACATTAATGGCACAACAAAATCATATTACATTCTCACTTAGGCAATTTAGGTCATACAAGCGAACAGCAGCAGCAGCAATGTGCTGCAGCTCATGTGAGCGCGCACAGTGCATTTATACGAGTGAAAAGCAAATCTGACACATCAATAATTGAACAGATTTGAACCTCGACAAATTAAACAGTTCCGTGGAGCCAGATGGAGGCCCGCTGTGCCTGCGCTTTATCCAGCACCATTCTGTGTCTGTCAAAGCCCGCTAAGGTCAGTCACTCCATGGCAGCTCTGACATTCAGCTTGGCCTCCAGTGACTCAAACGGCCGCTCGCACATCAACAGGCCAGGCCAAGGCAATAAACGAAGCTTTTCTCTCCTGGACAGAGTAGCGGGAGAGACGTGTTCACTTTCCCCCCAGGCGACACACCACACATTTCAGGGCTCTCCCTTCATCTGCTGTTTGTATGCAAGTCCTTCCGCCACCCTCCCATCTCAGCAGACGTAGCCTAGCCTTCAGACCCCTTGTGCAGCCAGCCACCGTCTGAGGGAAGACAGGCAAACACAGGCCCGGCATGGCAAACATCTCACCCCTGTGTCTGCTTTGGAACATCTGGTGCTCGTACCTCGACTACAGTGCCTCTCAGTCCAGAGTTGTGTCCGTGCATGGAACACAAACCAGTCCCCGGCTGTGCCTTGTTAAACTGCACCGACTAGGAGGCGATTCTCAAGCTTTGCAGAGGTGTATCGGTGTAAAGATTAGTGTTAAGTTACTGTGGTCATCAAGACTCTCTCTCCCCTTGCATCATACTGTCCCTAACACATCTCGCTCCTCCAGCTGTCCAATGATTAAAGACTGATGAGGCATGTTCAAAGGTCTATGCCATTGAACACAACATTAATGCACCCAGCAGCAAATTTTTGCGATCGACCCCCATTCGCCGCAATAAGGACAGAGCCATCAATCAGGCCCAGATAGCACCAGACACCGGCTGATGAAGTAAGGAGGGTGTGGGGATGGGGATAACGACAAATGGTTCTCTCAGATATGGCCACAGTCCCTCTCTGACAGCCCAGCCAGAACAATTGACCTTTAGCAAAATCCTGAACTGCTCTTGAGCCTTCAGCCTGCAATGCAAACGAGGAGGCTGTGCAAAAGCATACTGCTGCGGAGGAGAATGTGTGCTTGCATTTATGTATATAGAGGTCTGGGGGCTCCTCAAGCCCTATCAGTTACAGCGCCGCCCCTTGCTAACCTTGCTCAGCCCTGTGTTACGCACACTCAACCTGGGAGTGACCTTCAAATGGCCTGTTAGTCCTTCTAATTGGGGTCCCTAAAAAGCGCACTCACACACTTGTGTAACAGATGCCTGGTATTACGTGGGGCTAGTAATTTAAGGGCATGTTTACCAAAACCTTCGTCACTGTGAGACAAAACAATATTCTGCTAAATAAGTGGTTATCATAATTTAAATGGCAGGCATCTAAGTGAATAAAGGGCTTTTAAGACCACTCTTCCACAGAAACACAGAAAAGGTTAAGGAAATTGAATATAGAATTAGGTCGGGTTATGGATGTTGCCACTGAATTATCTTCTTGCTGTATAATGTGGTTCCACCCTGTCATTCTCATTCAACAAACGTCACAATGATTTCTGACATTTGCTTGGGGGGGGAGCTTAAACCCCTGCACTCATCAATGTGCAGGCAGAGATGGAGGATGGGGGGGGGGGGGGGGCGGGGGCTAACTAACATACAGGAGGTAGGCCTTAAACGCAATACAAAAGACAAGAGAAGCCTAAACTGAATCTCTAAATATGCACAAAGCACATGAGTTCTTCCGAACGAACCGGCTGTTTCCAGTAGTGCTCAAAAAGGTCAGAGAGCTCCGGAGAATTCCGATATTGTGCAAATCCCACAGTGTTAGCGTGCTGTGCTGGTATGTTGGTTTTCGCCAGCTTCCCGGTAGAAGGAAATTTAAGGCATGCCTCCCTGAGTGGAGGAGAGGTTGCCAGGAAGATTAACCCAGCTTCCTTTTATAGTCTCTGACAAGAGGTTAAATCACACATTACACCGCCTGAAAAGTCTCCCAGTAATTAGTAATTGGATCAAGAATATTACTCTCTCACTCTCTCTCTCTCTCTTCCTCCACCCCACCCCCAAACTCACAGACTGAGGGTGATCAAAGCATAATGATGGTGTCAGGGCCATAGGCAGAACTGGCTAAGTAAATCACCCATGAGGGTAGCAATCTGTCAGGCCCACTAGCCCTGCTTAGCAGCACAGGACGGACATGAGAGTGCAATGGTGCCTGACACAAAGTAGACTAACTACACCGCATATTAAACCCACAAGCTATCCATTAGCTAACCATTCCTTATGTACCACTGGTGCTACAGATGTCGGTGACATTTGGAGGTTTTAGCAGAAGACAGAGTGAAGTGAAACATTTTTCAGTCTCTTCCATGTCAAACTAGATCTAATAGTCACCTGGTTCTTTGATAGTGTTGCACAGGCAAAACCCTTGCACAGAGGCGGGATGTCAGACACTGCAAGGCGACAACATGACCTGCCTCAGGGCTCAATAACTAACACACACACACACACACACACGGCTTTCCAACACTAGCCAGCGATCTTCCTCTACCAGCTAAAGCACATTTTTGCAGAAAGGTAAAGGTGCTTTTATTTTCATATTGTACACATACATTTAGCGAGACTGATCCTTTGCATTTAACCATTCATAACTATAACCAGGGAGCAAGGGGCAAACCGGGGTTCAAACCCAGGGACCTTCTTGCTGTGAGGCCACAGTGCTATCCACCGGGCCACCACGCTGCCCTACACAGCACTTTGGAACGAGGGGGAAGAAATTCTCGGGAGAAATGCAAAATGGCTGTGTGGTAGCACGATGAAAGAAAAGAAAATGTCATGTTCTAACTCAATGCTTCCTTTGTAAACAACCTCCCGATTTACGCAAGTACAGTATACACACGGACGCTCGCTCACAAACGCACAAACCCACGCATTGTACACACGCATAATGGACAATTTCATCATTTGCTCCAGAGCTCGACAGGCGCATACAAAGGAGGGAAATGGCAGCAGATATGACGATCACTGATCGCTGGAAGATATCTGACAAAGAGTCTCCATGAAAACCTGACAGCTTTTCTTTTCCTACGCCATGTTCCATGTCACTCCACAGCCAGAATACAACCTTGTCCTGCCTAAAAGGGGCCCCGCATAACAGACATCAACAAGTTCGCTTTGACCCCATGTTAACCTCATGGAAATGGCACACTAAAAAAAAAAAAAAACAGGGCAAAGTAGCAATCCCACAGGAAAACTGGCCAAAAACACAAATTCAAAGACATGCCTTTAAAGATCAAGTTGACCTGGGTAAAAGGTGGCTTAGTCAGGCTAGCCTATAAACGTTTTTGACCTACCAAGAAAGAAATATCATGTACATCCCTTCGTCAGTGTAGCCAAAATAAATTTGTGCTCAAAGAGCATAAAGTCAAAAACAGTGTTAGAAACATGTACTGCATTTTAGGCTGTGAATTACCGGTTTATAGATTACATTTGATGTTTGGGGGGGGGGGTGGGGGGTGGGGACGACTTTTAAACTAATATACAGAATAAAACATACTCCCATTCGACAAATAAGAACTTTAACAATCACAGTAATCTCCATGAAGAACAGCTGTGTGTCCTACAGCAGGGCTACAACAGGCTAATCTTTCCATCACGTCTACGTTGACTATCGAAATGTTACTCATCTCCAGTTGCCGTTTTGCTTCGTCAACAAGAGTTGAACTCTATAGTGTTAATACTGCCGCCGCCACCCCCTCTTCCCCCTTCCCCGAACACACCCACCGCATGGAGGATTGACCGGCACATCTATAAACATTCCGGGAAGCGTGGCAGCAGGTACATGGGCAGGCGGGGGACATAAACAACATAAGACGGTTGGGAGAGCACTGAGCAGCACCCTTGTTTACTGCCCTGCTAAGTGCATTTCATCCCGCTGCCTGCACAGCAGCCAGGGCAGTATTTCATGCTTTTGCTGAAGCCCCGGGTCTGTCTGTGTACAGAGAGCATGGAGAGATTGGACAATGTAGACAGAGATGTTGGAATATTAACAAAGATGGAGCAGCACTGGAATGCATTTCAATAGAAGCAGATATGGAACGCTTCTTGTCTCTTAATTAAGTGGGCGTGTCACCAACGGCATTTTGCTGTGGGGGCTGACGTATAGGCAGCGCCCAGACATCTTAATCTACCGTGCATGGTCTGAAACAAAGTCAATTTACCCCCGAAACAGTTTGCTGCAGGAATACCTGTGTGGACTCGTAGGTACTGGGGAGTTAATGTAATGTACTATACTCAAAATACCCATTAACGCCCCCAGAGAAAAATAATGGGCAATATTATGGTGAAATCCGTGGACCTCCCCAATGACTTGCTGGGTTGTTATGTCTGCTTAAAGTGTGAAAAGCCCCCCTTTCACAGCTCAAATGCAGAGGTTCCATCCATTTCCAAGATCTCTGACGTAGGTGTTAGACAAGACAATCTCGCCAGCCCTGTCGATCGGACAGGCGTCCTGGCTCCTTCCGACTCAAGGTTAAAAAAAAAGAAAGATGAAAAGTTGAGTTGCCTGTTGCTGGACTGATACATCAGAAGAGGTTCTGTTTTGCTTCAGTGCCTATCAGTGAAAGAGAAGGGAAGGGGGGGGAGGTAACAAAAACAAGGACTAGCTTTTCTTCAACACAGCTGATGCCAGAGATTAGTCTGTGAATGTCACAGCCTCCCCTCCCAGTTGCTTTTTACAACACAACCCGAGAGCCCTTTTGAACAACAGGAAGACTGTCATGTGGTCACTTTTTTTTCGAGACACCAACGAGATCCCATTCACTGTGGTCAACAATGGCCGCTAACAAGAGCTGGAGGGTTGTGAAGTTATGAAAGGGTCCCATTCTGAGTGCCGTTCGCTCTCCGGCACACAGCCTGCCCGCCCGCCCTCGCGCAGAGAAACACGCCCACACACTGAGGCCTTAAGGAGTGCAGCAGCCGGCGTTATACCCAACATGCCGCGACGCCACCGCCGTCAACAACTCATCTCATAGCTCTCTTGAGCGCTGCCTCTGTTCCTCCGCGGCGCTGAACTCAGCACCCTAATCATGCTGCCGACACCCATACTGCACAAAGGGGGTGGGGGGTACCAGGCCAGTATGACTGACACTGGATGTAGACACAGTGTCCAGCCAGAGAATAGAATGGCCAAGGACACCACCCCACCCCCACACCCCCCCCCGACACACACACACAGCCATCCTAAACTTTCTAGTTGCTTGGCAGGAAACCAGTACACAAACAGCCGAGAGTTCATAAAATAAGATGGCCATGATTTTAACTTTAGCACGTAGCTTAAAGACTAAATGGTCTATAAAAGAGTTTAGACATTGGCTAAGGGCTTCTTTTTTTTATTAGGACATCAAAATAATGTCTGCATGTCCAACATTTTATTGGCTACAACATAGACGCTTTACCATCATTTAGTGATAGTGTCTACCTTCAAATATACTAGTGACAGCCTACCAGATATGATCCCTCCACAGTACACAAACTGAATATTTGTGACCCGCAGGCATGTTGAAAACCTGTACCGCAACACTGTGGAGCTGCTAATGGCGCCTATTAGGATTAGTCCAAATGCTGGTCAACTCATCTGCCAAACTCCTGTGGGAGGGTTTGGTTAACGCGTTGTTGTCAGTGGAGGGTCAGTGGTCCAACTGAAGTGGCCTTTATCTCATGCCAGGAGCGATAGAACGGTATCTCCTCTAGTCCTGTGCTCTTCCTGTGAGACCAATGTGCTATAAACAAGCCAGTCCCAGGTCCCCAGTGTCTCCACGAGCCCCCGATCACAGAGAGATGCTGCCCTGTATATCAGTCCCAACTGTAACTGCTGTGTATCACAGGGAGGTTCAGATTCCTGTGTGATTAGCCTCCAGCTGAAGACAAAACAATTTCTAAAAGCCCTGAAGTCTTGGTGCTTTCACTTTCTGCGCACCAACAGCTTGAGGCCTCTGGTTTGCTGATTACGCAGACTTTCCAGCAACAGCAGGGCTTTCTGTTTTAATTGGACCTGCCGGCTAACATGCAAATCCATGTTAAAAAAAAATATACACACATATAAAATCCTGTGGAAGAGCAAACTGACCAGAAAAGGACAACAGAAGAAGCCAGAAATACTGTTGTGTTCATGGACAGCAGAACACAAACCTTGTGAGCAAAACTAAATGCCATCTACACACACAAGCTGAGCCATGCATGCCAATCCCGTCTTCCGGCCAGGCAGGCGGTTGCAGGCCACACAGCCGCCAAACACCCTGGCCTGGCCGTTTCAAAAAGTGCATTCTTTACACCTCTAGCACGGCCGCACGTTTTCTTTTTTTTAAAACCCTGACACGGTGACTCACACACACACAACATATAGCCCAGTCAACCAAAAGGCTATACTAAACACCTGCCCCGTTTAAAAAAAAAAGAAGAAAAAAGAACAGACTTTTTACAGCTGAGAAGGCACAGCGTGGCCTGACAGATAGTCTCTCCGAGTGGCGGCTGGCTGTGTGGGAGAGTGTGGGCTGACAGCTGCTCTGGTGACTGGAGAGGGCTGAAAGGTGGAGCTGGCAGACAGATAGTCTGCACCTAAGAGATCAACTGCCCCGCAGGCTAGCACAGAGGGCAGCTTCATCTGCAAATGGATGATATGCCAAAAATGCAAGTCATGTAAAATGACCTGGGGTGAGACACACACAGGAAATCTGTAAGGCAAAAAATGCACAGACACCTGCCAGAGATTTATAGTCCACAAGCATCTGCTTGGAAAAAAAAAGGATGAAACTTGCAATGGGGTGAGTGTGCATGATTACAAAAAATTCCAATTCAAGTAATGTCTCTGAAATGCAACATCAAATGACTTTGGCTTTGAATAAAACAGAATGGGTGCCAGGCAAGTGGTTCATTCCAGCACAGAAAATTAGCGCATCATAAATATGCTTGTTAGCCAAGCCCAGACCATTTTGCAGCAAACAATCACTGAATCATAATTGTGAGCAATCAATGCATTTTAATGGGTTTGCAATGAATCCAAACAACAGTGGAAACGTCACAAAAAGCAGCTAATGTCTGTTCATTCTTTGTGCCTGGTGATCTGTTATTCATAGCCTAGGGCTCTGAAGTCTCAAAAGAAACAGTGTAGAGCTTTGATGTTCTCCTGTTTTATTAGTCGTTTGAAATAGGACTAATGTTGGAACTCAGTATATTTGGACATCACATACAGAATCTTCTGCAATGCAAAACATCTGGGCAACATTCTAAGGGCTTGTAAATAATCAAACTACAGGATCAATCATTATTCCACCCCTCTTTGTTATGCCATACAAATAACTTAGAACAAGCGAACATGGTAAAGTTAATGTAAAGCTGGGTAGATAGATGTTCATACTACCGGTACTCTACTCCATCTCACTTAAGCGTGGGCGAATAAATTCTCTACACTACTATGCTACATAGTGATTACCTAAAATTACCTGTGATGATTTTGGAAAATGAGCACGGTTCTAAAAGCTATATGCCTTTTAGAGTAAATTAGCCTCCTCTACCCACTTTCAAAATCAATAGGTTCTAATATATTTACCGGCGGTTGTCTGGAAGACCATGACAAACAGTCTTTGCCACCAGCTTCACACAATAACAAAAGTCTAAGTTAATTTTTGCAGTCAATGAATCTTGACGACTCAAAAGGTACATAGTTGTTGTAAGGCAAATTTTAATCATTCTACATGACCTGGTACATAATACAGAGAATACAATAAATTTTAAATCATGCCAGGACCAGTATATTCTGCGTTTCACGTTAGAAATACTAAAAACAACACACACACACACACGCACACACACACACCATTGCCATGATCCGACATATTTGTGTAAAATATGCTTCTACTAAACTGTCATGGCAAAATGGCAGGCTGCTGATGACTTCTTAAATCAGCCTAGGTCTTATTGACAGTCACACTCACAATGTATTGTTTAACTTATTCCTCTAGGTATTTCGAAGACTTCCATCTTTAGAACTGAACGGTCTTACAAATCACAGAAACACTGAAAGGGATTTGTTTAAACATCAAATTAAAATACATTGTGCCCGGAAACATAGCAGCCTGATGCCAAAAAGATCCCTCTTAAGTGATAATTGCAGAGTTAATTAACCTGTTTCACAGTCAACAGGATCTGAAATGTAATTATCCACTCTGGAAAATGTAGGGCAAGACAGCTACACAGCAACAGTAAACAAACTAACATTGAGCCTTTATTCATAAGAAGTGGGCATTAGATGTCATCCCATCTCCTAATTGCTGGCATATATTTCCCCAGCCAAGCAAAAACATTCACAAATATGCATTAGATAACTAGGCCTACAGGTTTGAAAATAAACATATTGAGTCTTACATTACGTTTCATATTCCCAAGCCATCTTACCTTTTACAATGTAATCATCAGTACCACAATTCAGTCAGAAAAACAATAGAATGTTTTGTAATGATATCCGTTATGTTCTATACCCGCCACATACAGAACAGGCAATTGACAATATTGATTTTACATTAAGTTTGAGATGGAGGTTAGTTTTGCACGGTTAGAATTCCCGGCGAAATCTGACCATCGGGGACAAACCCTTTCCTTGCAGACAGCGACCCCGATAATCATTAATGCAAACCCTATCGCCCTCATCTGAAAACTACTCCTCTAGCCTACTCTTTGGTGGTCGGGGTTGTGCTGCAATATATTTACGATGACGTCAACCTTTTGTTACATTTATAATTTGCTTACCTTTGCAGGTGGAAACTCTTCCCTCTATAATGTATAAAGACGGCTACTTGCAGCTTCTCTGAAGTGCTAATTGCGTGCAGACTCTGCGAATTAGGCTACTGGTGAAGACTAGCAACGTCTCCCTTGTCCTAAGGAAAGTATCAGATACTGACTACCAAGCTAAAAAGAACACGATGACAGCAATACCATAAATTGCAACCTGAAATTGGCACATAGAGTAGTGAGACTTAAACTAAATTCATAGCATCTGTCTTCATCTCGAATCCCTGATGTTGACTGCAATGCAATACATTATTATAAATCTCGAACAACAAGCCACACTTTAAACCACAGCATTAGTGACAATTTTAAGCACGGTAACATTGCTAAAATTAACATGAATTGATGGAGAGCAAAGTTTACGAAAAAAAATAGTTCAACTTACAAAGATGTTAAAGCTGCAGGAAAAATACACCGAAATATGAAATACTTATTGCAGCCTATATGTATGCGGGCCTACTGTACGGGAAGAAATCGACATGGACCAGAGCTTTAACGAGATAGATAGAGCATATCGGTGCTGTACTGTTGACAGTCTACAGCTGGGCTACCTGGCTCTCACACACTGGACAGGTTCCTGGCTAGCTAGCTCCAGTTAGGTAACGTCAGCCTGTAACATACACAGAGCTCCATTGTTACCGTCTCAGCCTTTACAAATATTTCTGGTACAATTTACACACGTGCCATTAAATACCACATAGCCAAAAGGCGTAAAACTATTTAATACTTACTCTCCGTTCACCTCCGCGAAAGGCATCGCTTAGTACGTCGTCATGGTTTAAAATGTACGTGTTTTTTTCTGGTGCTCTGCGTTGCCGAATCACTGCTGCTGCTGTCTGCGGCAGCAACTTGCGGAGCATGCGCACATAGCGCGATGGTTCCAGATGGTGTAGCTCATGAGCCCGGTTCTGTCCTGCGCAGAGAATCAGTGCCTCTTAAAGGTACAGTGTTGGAATTAATTTTGGATTCATCCATCCATCCATCTTCATCTGCTTATCCAGAGTTGGGTCGCGAATTTTAGAATTCATAAATTAAAAAAAAATATTTCGGATATTATTCCAGTTAGGCATTTTTGTATTTATTATAAATACATATACATATAATACAAATGTGTGTAGGAAAAAATTCTATAAATCAAAATACAGTTTTTCACGTTTGTCACTTTTTTAAACATAATAATGATTTAATTTGGTAATAATTACATTCTTATAACTGTAATAGTGTGTGATTAAATTATCACAGAAGAACTAGAGTAGAATAGCATAGGTGACAAGGAACATAAATACTGTACTAGTGGGTGTTATTTCTGTTCAGTGCAAAATGTGAGGCTGTGCTTATGTATTTCTGGTCATACCATATTCATCACTTTCATTTTTGGGTGATCTCTGATCTGTTCAGAATGTACCAGACCAGTCACACTTTGTATTACCTTAGTATTCTCCTTATTCTGTTATAAAGCACACAGAAAAACATTACATCTATTGAAGAGAGTCATGGTCAATAGTGTCACATGCTTTGTGATTTGATGAAGGGTTCTATTTGTGCAAGTTGATGTGTGTCAGACTTTAATCAAAGACTTATATTTCTGTGACAAGTAAAATAAATTACTCCATTACAGCCACCCACCTATACTCCCAAAGTATTGATAGCATTTTTAAAAGAAAGATAGGCGATAAAGATTTCTGCGGGTTGGGAAAATGGCTTAACATGTACGTCCACAGCCATATAGGTCATGACCAGCTGAAACATGTAAATGTACAGTGCTGATTTAGGACATGAGCCCCCTTCATGATACAAACGTCCAATCACAAAAACATGACATGCTTTGAGCAACATTAGTGGCCTGGTTTCTTTTCCCGGCAATACTACAATAGCCTAGTCAAATTAGGCCTTCAAGCCTCACTTGCTTCATCACAAAGTAAAGGGTGGGGGTGTGGAGGGGGGTGGGTAGGGGGTGGGGGGTTGCTCAGTCTGAAAGCCCAATCACACACAGCGCTCTGAGTTCAGCAGGTGGGCAAGTAGCGGTGGCAGGCCCCATCAGACAATAATACAAAGTTAATGATGCAGAATGTTGTCTTTTCTTCATACCAAAGGAGATGTCAATATAGGATGTTTAAGAACGCTGTTCCTAATTACGCCTTTTAAATTCACCACTGATGTGATTGATGATTTCAAAAGAGGGCATTATTGATCCACTTCACAGACAAGTTATATCGATTGTAAGTCTAGAATGAATAAAACTTTTTTCCTTCCTCTCTCCCCTGCTGTGAGAAGGATTGTACAATCAGAACATCAATGTGACCTACATGGGTAGTTTGGGGGCTAAATCACCTTTTTTTTTTTAAGGCGGTCTGATCAAGCCTGCATAAAGCATTGGCCCTGATCACAGAACCGGCGGGGTTCCTTAAATGCGAAACATACAATCCCCACCACAAATACTGTAGCAGCAACATGAACTGACATTGTGCCCAATGACAAAATTATCTAAACATGTTCTAATTTGTATATTTTCTGCAAATAAATTAATTAATATACTCTATCATTGGACACTCCATTAGAATTTTAGGAAAAGTTTTTTTTTCTGCCTGTTCCCCACACATATCTTGTTATTATTGTTGTATAAATGTTATTTATAACATTATAATGTTATTTCCTCACGAGCAGCTGGGAGAGCTATTACCGATTGTGCATCTACCTAACCTGTCTCATTACTGAGGCAGGTAAATGAGTCATGGCTGGTGGTGTACACATCTGTTGTGGTTGTGTGTGTCTGTCTGACGACCAATAAACTGAGCGGAAATATTTTTAAAGAAAATAAAGAATATTTTGAGAGAACTCATGTCTAACAAACACAATGTATTAATTAATTATAAGATTGACTAAGGATCACATTGACAAACCGCACTGCAGGAGCAGAGGTCATCCATCAACCCAACACTAAATTCCATTGGCAACTTGGCAAGTGCTCTTCAAATGGCCAAGTGGGCGACAGCTTATTATTAAATGATCTGCAGACCAAACCTGTTTGTCTGTTTTAGCGAGAGAGATCTTTTTGAAGGCCAAAGTTAATGCAGTCATAGAAAGAACTCTGACACACACCCATGTGACTGCCCATGTGAAGAAAGGCCTGGGGAAGGAAAGGGCCTTGAATGCATTTGAGTGTGTACAGTGTGTGTGTGTGTGTGTGTATATATACTATACACACACACACATATACATACATATACAGTGTGTGTATATAT